>RJWM01004078.1:53055-105743 GCA_004363535.1 Dasyprocta punctata | reverse complement strand
GTTTGAGAGGAAAATGAGAGGAGAAGAGAGCAGAGGAGAGGAGAGGAGAGGAGAATAGAAAGAAGGGGAGGGGTGAAGAGGGGATGGGAGAGGGATCACTAGGAAAGGATGGGGCAGGAGCTGGAGTGGGGGAGGGGCATTATTAGTCAGCAGCAGCAGCTCTAGGTAGAGCATTTAAGTCTGGCAATCCATTTTGAATGAATGTGGGTTCACGAATAAAATGCAGGCAGAAACAATCTGCCCTGAAGAAAAGAAAAGCATAAAATATCACACAAAGGAAGGAAAATTTCCGGGGTGACTTTAATAGCAAACCAAACTGGCAGGTGCACAAAGCAAACTATTAGCTTTGTGTGCTGGTTATAGGAAATATTATTATTACTATTATTATTATTATTATTATTATTGCTGTTTGCTTCTCCAGTTAACCACAAAAGTAATACTCACAGATTCAAATGATGCTTGTCTACATCTTGGCATAAATGTGATGGTGTATATCATTTAAGATTCCTTTTTAAAATTTTTATCTATAGATGCATGTTGGTGCCATTATATAAAATATATAGGTGATTGTTAATTTTAATCAAAATTTAGTACAAAATATGACTACAATATTTTTACTTAGTGTTTCACATGGTATACAATGTAATCATTTCTTAAATAAAAAATAGAGTACAAATGAATATTGACTATCATTTGGACAAAAAATGATAAATATCTGGACTTCATGACCAACTGAAAAACAGTCATTTTAGAAAAAGCTGCTCTCTAAATGTCCTTAATATCTATTCTGTCCTCTGTACTTTCGGTTCTTGGCCAAAAGGTGCAGTACTGCATCTTTAAGCTTAGTGGCGATAAGTAAAAATAAGCCAAATAAAATAACTCTCCATACAGAGGAAAAGGGAAATTTTTAGAAGGACTTATATGTAAGAATTCCAGAAATATATATAAAATTTTACGACTGGAAGATAGCAGCACGGTGAAGCTAAAGTTGTTTGCTGCTAATGAACCTCTATAAGGAAGTACACTGAAAGTCATAATTGCTGTTCCTTTGAAACAAAACAAAACAAAAAACAAAAATTAGAAAAGAAATTTTCCTTCTATGAAAGCTATATTAAAAATAATATTTACTTCTTTTTAAAATATCTGAAAGAGCTATAAATATTTTGTATTGAAAATTCTTTCCATCTTATTAGAAGTCTCTCCTGCCCAATTTACAGAAAAAGAAAACAAAGACATGAGAAATAAAAATTGGTAATCAAGGTCATATTAGCACCCAGGGCACAACTGTATTCTGCCTCATGAAATGTTATATACACCAAGAAAACATTGAAAAAGATTTTATACATAAGCAAACCTAATTTTATCTACTTGATAATATATTAGTAAGGATATATATTATAAACACGTTATTCAAAACAAGGATTTTGCTTAAGAATGTTATCAAATCAAACATATAGTGCAATATTTTAGCAGGTCAAAGTCACTAAACTAATAATAATTATTTTGCTTGAGTAGACATAGATTATAAGTGCAGAATATATAAATATAGTATTTTATAAAAACATTATTGAATGTAATCTATTTACTTGTAAATGTCTTATCCAGAATATCTGCATTTGTATTTGAGATCTATAAGGAAAGATTTTTGTAGTAAATATAAGCACTTATTAAGAAGCTGTTTTAAAATGATATTTAGAGATTATTTTTAAATGGTGATTTTAGAATTTTGGTGGATATACTTTAAGAGATATATCAAACTTCAAAATTATTTTTAAATAAAATATAGTTATGCCATTAAACCACTTCCACTTCAAATGAAATAAAAATTTTCAAATAGACATAATAAGATGGATAAAAATCTGAAAAACCTATCTGTTCATAGTATATAATGAGTCCATGTGTTTCAGAACACACTGGAAGAGATCAGATAAAATAAGGCATTCCCTAAACTCATGACAAAGATTTGGAATCTAAAAGCAATTTATTGTTTAGTTCATTCTTTGGTTTACTTTACTGTATATATTGTAAGCCTCTCTGGTCTGAAACGAAATTTAAAAGCCAGGCCTCACAGAAGGAAGTAAGCTGTGTTCTATGCATAAGGCAAAGAAATACATTTCAGTTTAGCTTACACTTATGCTTTTGCACTTCACCTTTTTAAACAGTATCATTTATTTCCATAAAATATCTTACTAACATTTTGCATTGTGCATGCATACAAACATACATTTTGTGTATTAAATATTTACAATGCATTTATGTACATAATATATCTACTTATAGCAACAGTAAATTATTTGCCAACAGCAAAGATAAAATGTCTCCAAAAAACACATGCAGTAGCTCCTTTTTCCTTTTAAAATGTAACTGAATGAGGTAATATTAATAGTATTTTAAAGCATAGATTATCTCTAATTTGTCTACTTTCTTATTTATAGATGGTAAAATATATTTTGTCTTTTGAAAAGAACATCAATTCAAAGAATTATGAAATTCTGTCTTGTAAGAGTAGATCTTACATTTCATCTTTGGATGATTTTTCCAGTTCAACTCCACTGACTCCATTTTTATCTGTTCTATTTTTAAATATAATACAGAATTTACTATAGCAACCTAAACCCAAGTACTTTTTTTTACTTTCTGTCTTGCTCTAAATCAAACCCATAGAGCCCTCTGTTGGAAGGATTTCAGATTGCATTTTGTTGCCTTTATTTGGAACACAGAAAATCAAATACTAACTTTTTTTTATGCTAACAATTTTTATTTTAAGAATCAGGTTACATGTCACTTCCCAACACAGTAAATAGCATTTTGTGCCAAAATAATAAATGGAAAAAGCACATGATACCTTTGTTCCAGTAACTCCAATCTGTGCATTAGTTCAAGGAATGATGTTAAATTGGCAGATTCTATTGCACTACATTCTTCAGTCAGTAAAACACTTGGATGCTGTTTTCACAGAAGGGAATTAATACAGGCATCCTTTCATTTAGCCTGTAAAAGCAATCTAGAGACCAGAAATACGCTCATTTGACAAGTAATCATTTAAATAGGTTCTAGTAGCTTTTAAAGTGTTAAAATATTTATATATTCATTTGCAACAACAATATTTTCCTACATTTAAAAAAAGGAGTAATCCAAAGAGAAGACTCCTAAATTTCTGAAGGTTATTTTCAAAAAAATATGAGGTTTGCTTTAGCATATTTTTAGTATCAAATTGAGGAGAAAGAAGACTTTTGGCATCCCAGGGTGCCACCTTCCTTGGACAGCTCAATCTTCCCATATGCTCCAAACATCCCTCGGGGGCTCCTGCAGGTTTCTTCAATGCATCCAGACTCCTATTTGGTTTCCACGGTGGCAGGTTTCTTATCACTTCCCACCATCCTTATGGCTGCCCACCCTAAGCTTCAGCTTCATCTCTTCAGAGAACAGCTATCTTCACTAACCCAACACAGCACTGCCTCCGCAGACACAAACGGGACACACTGAACTTCATCTTTGATAAAAATCGTTGTTGTCCTGTGTGCTCGTGGCACCTACTTTTATAGAAAATGTGGCTGACTTCTTGACTGCATCAAGAAGCATCTTGGTTCACACTGAGTAACTAGTTCGCGAGTGCATTTTTTTTATACAAGTACCCTCCCAGTGCATGCAGAAGACTGTCAGATTTGAAAACGTGAAAAAGGAACCAACAATTAATAGAATTCTCAATCATACAAAAATGCATATTTCAATCATATTTTTGGTAAATTTTGAGGGGTCATCAAAACAAGAGAAAAAATAGTAAGTGTTTGCTAGCTTGACTTCTTCCAAGGACCCTTCGCTTATACAGGATATATAAATAATTAAAAGTCAAACTAATTCATCTTCTTTTTTAAAAAAGTCTTTCTGATAGCCTCAGGCAAAGGGCATTAGGTTTATTTTTAAAAAGATTCAATTATTCCACATTATATAAGAAGATATCAGAAAGTGGGCCTACATGAAAGGAAATGCTGATCTCCTTACTCCTAAGCCAAACTCGAGTTTTTCTTCAGTACTTATTCTAGCATACCTAGTTTCTAATAAGCCTAGCAGAAAGTTTATATAATATATATCTCTATATATTTTTGCAGAAAAGATAAAATAAGTTTAAGCCAGGGAAACAAAAGTCAGACTGTCACAGAAGTAAGCAATGTCCCATAAGTCAAAATGAGAACAGAATTTAGGAAAAAGCTAAGACTGAACTTTCATCTACCTCTCTGCTTTGCTTTACTTTCTTTTTGCTTAAGCTTTCATGAGAATCCATACTTGAGTAATTCTTGTGTTTATTTGCTCTGGCATTTTTGTGTATTATCTCCTTCTACAAAAGGAAGGGGGAAAGGCAGGGAATAACATGAAGGATGTTTGACATTGGTAAGTGTGAGCAGAGCCAACCGAGAGTGTGTGAGACAATGAAATTGGAGTGAAGGTCAAAAAAGTGAAAGGAATTTTAAAAATTGTTCCAAATGAAGCCTTGTAATCAGACAAGAGGTTTGGTAGAAAAGCCAGTTTTCCTAAACTTGAATTCATTTGCATAATCCTCAAGAAATTTCTTCAGTAGCTCAAGATAAGGATTCTGGTTATACAAAGAATGATGCAATTCCAACTAAGAAGCAAAAGCTGCAACCAAAATTAAACTCAGATGGTGAGCACACGTCTTTCAGTGATTTGGGCCACTGAGTCTCTATTTCCTGGGTACAGAGCACAGAATCTGGGATATGTGAGTAAGCCAGCGGAGCAGGGTCACCTCAGCTGTCTCAGTGGTGATGAGAGCAGCTTTACCTGGCCAGCATTCAGCTCAGGCAAATCACCAGGGCAATCAGCCTTACATTAGCATCTCACAGCCTTGTGTTATCAATGTTCTAGGTCTCACATTCTGAACACTTGGACCCAATTCTAGATTCATTCTCTAGCGTGAGTGGCTAGATGCTTCACATGGGATGTTTTACTGATCAGGCCTCCTAGGTTGACTTTTATCCTAAGAATCAAATGGATGCTTTTTTCTATCATTTATATCTTTACACCTGAGTGTCCTCTATCCATGAAACAACATCCCTTTGGAAGATTAAGAAAATAATAAAAGAACCATGTCTCTTTAGAGTTACACATGAAGTGTGTTTATATATGAAAGCAATATATGCCAAAAAAAATTGTCACTCAGTACCCCAAACTGCTGATACCGAAAAGCAACAATTTAAAATAGGCTGAGGGTGGTAGTGCTCACCTGTAATCCCAGCACTCAGAGGCTGAGGCAGGAGGATTGCTGTGAATTTGAGTCTAGCTGAGAATATGCAGTGATTTCATGGCCATCCTGACTAAACTAAAGAATGAGACCCTATCTCAAAAAATGGAAAAATATTAAAAGAGTCACCTGCACTTCTTAAAAGGGTAGTCATCAGGTATGTGCCCTAGTGTTCCATTAAAACACTTTGAGAATAAGATCTCAACTGATGCAAGCAGCAGATAGCAGCAAGTGATATTTCTAGCTGTCTCTGCACAAGACGACAAGGGTAAGCACTGGTGTTAGCTCTATTATTAATGGGATTCTGCAATATTCATTTTAATGTCTTATTTAAGTAATGGTTTAAAAATACTTTTATGCAGCTTGGCATCTTCTGAAACCAATTTAAGGTTAGAAGAGTTAACTAGATCTCTTTTCTCTCAGTAAAATTATTTGATAAAATTGATTGTGGAAATCAGGAAAACCATCAATAAGATGTACAATACTATTAGTTTTCAAAAGGCTGTTTTTCAGCAAATTAGATAAAATGTGATAGATTTGATAAAACTAGATAAAAAGAGAAAGAAGCATTTTGAATATTTTTCTAAAACCATAACCCTAGGGAAAAAAGATATGTTATCTTCAATTGAGAAAGTAAAAAAGCACTCAATATGAAAACTTAATTTTAATTGGCATCAAGATAAATTTCTAAAAATGAATGTAATGTGTGACCCAGTGTTTTCCAAGTTTTTGTTAAGTAGCAACCAGAGAAATCATCACTTCTCCTTTATCTTTGTGGGCTCTAAATAAAAACAAAGCAGTATTTCAGGAAACATGTACAGAAGCATGCTTCAAAGAACTATGTGTGTCCCCCCTTCACTTGCGATGTAAGATAAGTTCTTGATGCCAGCTCTTTATGGATTGTATTAATAGTCCTAGGAGCATGAATTAGTGCTCATTAGAAACACTGTCATGTTAGGGACTAAGCTGTCAGCCAGCATCCTCAGATTCCATAATTCCCTGTGTTGTACAAAGAACAAATATATATAAATAGATCTTTGCCTAGTAAGCTATTGGAATTTTCTATATATATACGATACATGAGACTAAGAGTTTAAGGCAGGGAAGAATGCACCAGAGCCAGCCTTCCTGCTTCAAAGTTCTCTCTCCAAGCCATGCTGGCATTTCATCAAGTTGATCTCTGTTAAAATGCTTTATTCATCAATTTACTCCTATCTTTAAAACTTCCTGTGATGCAAAGTCAAGGGCAGAATCTTTGGCTCAGTGTTTAAATTGGGATGAAATGTCAGTTAAAATGCAGCATGCTCAGATGAATTTAAATTTCAGATAAATTAGGAATAATTGTTTTCAGTCTAAGTATGACCTATATAGTATTTGGTACATGTTTATCCCCCAAAATTATTCTTTGTTTATCTGAAATTCATATCTAACTGGGCACTTTAATTTTTTTTATCTTAAAAACAAACAAAAAAGTTAAAAACAATACAAAATTTCAAAAAAAACAGGAAATTAACACTAATATATTGCATATTGTTATCTTGAAAGTAGTTGTTCAGATTATAAGATTTAGGTATTTTAAAAAAAGATCATTTACTAAATTGATGAAGGACTCTCAATTCCAACATCTCTTTTTATTTTACTCTTCTACCATTACAGAGCAAACCCTCTGCTCCGGCCAAAATTGTGGCTTCCATGTTCATGTTCCTGACTCCATGGCATAGTCCTTCTCTATATGAGACTCTTGTTCTACACTCCAGTTATCTTGAAAAAGCAGTTCGAATTGTATCATTTCCATGACATCTTTCTAGATTATTCTAGAGTCCTGTAACACATTGTCTTCCATATTAATGCATCAGTTTTCTTCTGCCTTCTTGTTTATATTAGCTATCCATAGTTTGTCTTCAAATGTCATTTGAGGTCTAGGTAGGTCTTACCTTTTTTTCATGCTCACATCCTCATTTTATAAGTCTATAAGGTAAGGTTGCTACTTATTTTGTACTTTTACATACTGATCACAAAAAAGCAGGGCACTCTTTCAGGAAGGGAGGTAGACATGAAAACAACCTCACAAAGAGCCTACGATATATTGGGAATTTTACACATTAATTTTCCAACTCTTACAACAGATTGACAGTATCTCTCTTTATAACTGAAAAAAAAAAACCAAAACAAAAAAACAAAACTCAGAAGGGCTAAACCACCTGCCCATGTAATGATAACACAGGCTGAATTTGAACCCAGCTCTGACTCCTGAATTCATACCATGCCACTGTCTCTGTTAACGTAATTGTCAGCTGCTGTGGCTGCAGCTGCTATCACACTGTTTTTAATGTTGTTGGAAGGCTCAGGAAATGAGAAATCTAGGCAGGGCAGCTGAGGTCAAGTAGGCAACTAAGGAACTTTGTTGCAAGCACAGATTGCAGCTGAGGTGGACTCTACCACCCTGGGAAAAGCAAGAACAGCTGGGGCAGCAGAAGGAAAAACCCACTGCATGGGGTGAAGAAAATTAAGTGAAACAGGAACAGAGCTGACTCCACATTTCCTGGTAAGTAAATGTTTGCAAGCAAACAGCAGTGCAGCGCCAGACCAAGCTCTGAGGCTAGTTCCACAAGTTCCCTATGGGCTGAGCAGTTGGGGTCTTGCTGCAGAACATGGTCGCTTGGAGAAAGGAGGGAAAGAGAGAAGCTACAGGCAAAAACCCAATACTGAATTCCCCGCAGAAGCGAGGCATTTATGTGCAGTCACTGCCTGTAGGTCAGTAGATTCTTAAACAGCATGAAGACTCCCAAAAGGTCAGTGAACATTTTATAAAATTTCAGTGCACATTTGTGCACCACTGCATGCTTTGCTGTCTTTCTGCTCCAAGCTCAGCAAGGAAAAAATGTGTGATTCTAGGGTCCGGGAACTTTACTTTATTCTATGGAAAATACCACCTAATAAAGAAAGACACTGTCACTCTCCTAGTCTTTTGGAAGGCTTATCTAGTGATAAATTTCATTTATGCCTCCCTGCTGTTTGGAGATCTCTGTAGTCAGCAGGAGGGAGATAAGATGAGTTGGATTTCCTCCCTCTTGCTTCTGTGAGTTTATGGCATGGAAGCCTATTATTTTAACATATTTCTTGTTGTTAAATGTGAAACACGTGGAAGAGAGAACATTCCAGAGAGCATTCCACCTGTCCATTTAAAAGCCTCGGTAGCTAAGACTAAAAGCAAAACTGTGGTTGTCAGGATAAGCAATGATTCCCCACAATGCCAAAGACATTATTATAAACTAAGGATCAATAGACATTACGAAGCAGTGTTGCTTTTATTTTCTGCTTTAACCTTTCAGACAAAACTTGAGGCTTCAGAATATTGAATCAGATCAGCACATCAGTGATTTCAGACACAGATACAATTAGGGCATCTGGATACAGCCAAACACTTATAAATCTTCTTTGTAAAGTGCCTTACCTTCCTAATCCTCTGTGAATATCTACACAAACAAAGCATTGCATGGTACAGAGTTCCTTTTGTCTTAACATACATCAAAAGGATTTCCAATTCATGATTATCAGAGATTCCAATTTACATATGGAAAAACTAAAGGCAAACGGTTTGTAAACCTTCCATGTCAGTTAACCAATTAGTTATATAGCCAAAGTGAGTGACAAAACTGAATTAAATGCATGAGGTATTAATAACATCACAAAACACAAGATCTATAAAATCCTAGCTGGTGTGAAAAAAAGAAACGTCCCCAGTCAACAGAAGCTTGTTTTATTAGAGAGCCCTGTCCAACCGTAAGGCTGCATTGTCCCTACTAAAGACCATTCTATTTCTGAAGCACCTGCTATCTGTACACAATGATGTGGAATATTTCTTTCTAAAGTGACTTTTTTGCTAGTTTGTTCTTATTCCTAGTAACTCAAAATTTCAGACTAGTAACTCTAATTGTATCTTGAGTGATGGATACAGGATGTTTTGAACAAAAATGAATGGCAATAAGGAAAGTCAAACTCCTTGGGTAAAGGTCCTGTTTAGTATCTGTTTTAGAAGACAAAATCTTCACACATTCCAAGGGCACACAGATATATTGAAGAGTATAATCTTGCTAATAAATGACAGTAGCTGAACGACCATACTATCTAGCAAGCAGCCACCAAAGGTGAAGCAATTTGCTTTGAGTTAAATTGTGAGGCAAGTCCTCTCACTGTTTCTGTCAGCATATGCACAGATTCAGATACATACACATACACACAAGCACATTCACATGTGCATGTACAAACACGTGCACACAGAAACACACATATACACATACATGCACACACAGAGCTGTACACAATGCACTCACAGGTACACATACATGCACACAAAGAAACACCCACCGGCATAAATACCTACACTTCTTAGATGTGAACATCACCAGAATCAGGTCAATGACTGAATCTAAGATCAGAAGAAATTCATTCTTTTGTTTCTTGCACGTAAAGATATGCTCATGGATTATAAATAACATAAAAAATTTGTCTGTGGGGCTTAGGGGCATGAAGGCCTAGAGAGGACCATACTTACTTAATATGCTGTCTTCATACACGTGAAGAGGGTAAAGTAGGGCCTTTAAGTGAAGATGAAAGGCAGCAGTGTTGTTTATCCTGGAGAAGAGCAAGTTAAGAGGTGATCTGATTACTAGTTTCAAGTACACAAAGGACATTTTTATGAAGGTGATGGTGATTGATTGCTCTCCATATTGGCAGAGGACCTGACAGGAAGAAATGGGCCTACAGATAGAGTTCAGTTAAACATAAAAAAAAAATGTATTCAACCCCAGCCTGGTAAAACACAGAAATGGCTGGCAGAGAATCTGGAGACTTCATTCTTGGAACTCTTTAGAAGAAAATAAGCAGTTATCTTCCTGGTGTCTAAAATGATGCCTGCTTCAAAGAACCTTCCAAATAATCACCTTTTAGTTGCTCTAATTTAATGGTTAGAAAATGTGATTGGAATGTGAGTATGAAATACCATGGAAGTTACATTATAATGCCAATGTATTTCTTTAGCTTAGTTAAGTGCTTATTTAGCAACATCAGAAGAAGTCCTAAGAGTGTCAGTTCCGAGCTCCAAGTTGCTTCTTGTGCTATCATCTACATTTGACACAGGTTATCATTCCCTCCTTTTTAAAATATTTCCTTCACTGATCCATGTTTTGGTTCCATTCCTACCACATATGAATTCCTTTTCAGTAAGTCCATCTTACTTTGTCCTCCTTATCACCCCTACACTCTCAGGCTCAGTCCTTGAAACTCTTCTCTTTTGACTTTGCCCACCCCACAAATAATCCCATTTACTCTTGTGGTTTTGATTACTGGTTACATGTTGGAGATTTTAAAATTCATATCTCCAGCCTAGACTTAACCAGTATCTTCCAAACTCCTATACCCATTCACATATTCAACTTTCCTTTTGGATCACTAAAAGAGAGAAATCTAACAAAATCACGACCTGGATTATCCCCCTCTCAGATCACTAGATTTGCCCCACTTTTCACATTTGTTGTGTATCTGAATACCAATTCCCTACATCTAGTTGCTTAGGCTTAAAGTTTTGGAATCATTCCTATGACTTCTTTTTCTGCCAGTCCAACATTGGGTCATAGAAAATTCTGTCAGCTTACATAATTATGTGTATAATTTAACCCTGTCTGCTACTACCACATTACTGCCAGTCACCATCATCTCTTTCTTCAATTACTGTAATTGTGCTGCAATGCATTTTTCTACAACTACCCTTGTGATTGTACGTACTGCAGAGTAATCCTTTAAAAGTATCATTGTTCGAGTGACAACAGCAGATTGTAGAATAGAAGTTTCCTGCTATTGTATCCCTACAGTGTACCCAAACTGACAAGCAAGAGTCTAGGAGTTAAGCAGAGAAAAAACTACCAGCACACTGTTGGGATAAAAAAAAATTTCAAAAATAGAAACATTAAGGAAGATAAGAAGAATGCTTTCCCTTTACCAGCATTACTGCATCCCCAAGGTGGCACAGCATGAACAGCTGTGTGACTGGGAGAGACTTGGAGCAGGAAAGAAAGGTCAGTTCTTACAGAAATCAGGATTCAAAACTCAACAAAGATCCTACTAATTTCATAGACCCAAGGAAGAGACTTTCCACCAAGTTGATAAAAATGCTTCACCTTTGGAATTCCCACAACCAATGCACAGGAGCCCCTAACGCTCTCTTCATCTCCTTCTCATCTTTCTCCCATTGATAGCTTTCTGCATGTACCCCTAGGTCCCTTACACAATGAGCATGAGCCTTTATAGATGGCTCACAAGCACATACAGTTTGGCCAGCCCAATTCTGCATAGTTGAAGTAAGGCATACGAACTTGTGTTTTCAGGCTATTCCATAGGAAAATAATAGGGAAAAACAAATATAGAACCAAGCTCTCAACCTATACATGTTCATAGCCTCCAAACAGATACTTAGGTACCCAAAGAAGATTTTCCTGAGACAAATTATTATCATATGGTCAAAAATCAAAAACAAAGATAAATTTGTTATTATTTTATTTTAAAAGACAAAATTTTGAAAGAAACAAGAGAAAGACTTCTTACACATAAGGGAAGCCCCATTAAACTATTAGCAGATTTATCAGAAAAAAATCATGCAGGTAAAGAAAATGAAATAACATATTTACGTGCTTAAAAAAAAAATGCTGAGCCGAACTGCAGACCTGTCCTTCAGAAATAAAGGACATAAATGGTTCTATTCAGTCTTGTAGTTTTAAATACTGTTTACATATTGAAGATTCTAAAATTCCTATCTCTCATCTGGGCTTAACCCATGTCTTCCAAACTCCTATATCCACGCAAACAAAGCTGAAGAAGTTCATTATCACCAGTCACAGCTGGTAAGTATTGCTAAGTGGAATTGTTTACATTGTAACAAAAGGTCACTAAGTAATAACATGAAAATTTGTGAAAATATAAAATTCTACCAGTAACAATAGCATGCAGTGAAATTTAGAGCATTCTGATACTGTAAGGGTGGTTTTAAAATCAACTTTTCACTCTAGTATAAAGGTTAAATAGTAAAAACAGGAAGAAATTGTTCAAAAGGAAAAAAGGAACTAAGATGGAGGAAAAGGGAAAGATGGGAAGGGAAGAGGGAAAAAAAATGAAAGTTATACTATTGGTGTCTCTTAGTTCATTGAAAAGGAAGGTTTGTGCTAATATCAATAAGATAAATTTTTATGCCCATATCTTGTACTCTGAGCAACTGCTTTAAAGATAACAACATGCAATGTATTAAATATTGTTATTCTCCTATTATTTTATTATGAAATTTTGTTTTACCTTTTTTCCATAAAATAAAAAAATAAAAAATATTTAAAATAATCATGACTATAAATAATGAATAGAGTATATTCAGAAATACACTTTAAATGTAAGAAAGTAAAATGTAAATATTTGTATATAATTGAAGCTAACTTTTATCAGCTGAAACTAGATTATTATAGCTACAACATGTTTCATGTAAGTCCCACTTTTGCCACAAGACAATGTATATACGTTACAAAAATTGTCAAGTCACAAAGAAAGCCAGAAATAGATGAAGAAAGAAATTATCCACAAAATGGAAAACAATGGACAAAATGCCAAATATAAGTCATTGTCTGTCAAATACTTTCAATATTCACAAATTAAATGCTCCAATCAAAAGACAAAAAATTGTGGAGTGCAATAAAAAAGATGAGCCAATTGTATTCTGTCCATGAGATGCTAACCTTAAGGACACATATGGGATAAAAATGATAGAATGAAGAAAAATATTACATAAAGATGGAAACCAAAATATAGTCAAAGTAGTCATAGTTCTATCAGAAAAATAGCCTAGCTATAAAAATCTGAAAAAGATTATTATAAAGGGATCTATTGATAAAGAGACTACCACAGTTATAAACATGCTTTCAACCTAAATACAAAAAGAAAATATTAAGAGATATGGAGGGAGAAATAGACAGCAAACAATAATAGCAGGGCCTTTTAACACCATATTTTCAACAATGGATAGGAGATTCAGACAGAAAATAAACAAGGAAACATTGAATTTGAAATTTACTTTAGGTGAAATAAACTAGGTAGACCTATACAGAATATTTCATTTAACAGCAACAAAATATACATTATTTGCAGGCAAACGGGAAACATTTTCCAGGACAGATTATATCTTAGACTGTAAAATAATTTAAAAGATAAAAATATTAAGTATTTTTTGAGTATAATAATATGAAACTAGAAATCAGTAACAGGAAAGAAATTTTTAAATTCACAAATATGAATTAAAGAGAAGTGTAAAACAGTAAATGACTGCATGTAGAAAAAAGAGGGATAACAAGCAATCACTATAATATTATACAGAAGAAATTAGAAAAAGAAGAGCAAGCAAAGCCCAAATTTAACATACATAAGAAAATAACAATGATCAGAGTACAAATAAATGAAATAAAGATGAGAAAAATAATAGAGAAGGGCACAAATAAAATGAAAAGTTTGATTTTTAAAAAGCTAAACAAAATTGACAAATTTTAAGCTAAACTGAGACGATAGGCTCAAAAAATAAAATCAGAAATGAAAGAAGAGGCATTAATACCATAGAATACCATAGAAATCTATAAGGTCATAAAAACATTTCCAAATGAATATATACAAAAAATGGGATAACCTAAAAAATGCAGAATTCCTAAAAACCTACAATCTACCAAGACTGAATCAAGAAGAAGCAGAAAATCTGAACAAACTAATACTGAGTAAAAAATTAAATCAATAGTCAAAAAACTCCCAATAAAAAAAGTTCATAACCAGATTGCTTCACCGTTGAATTCAAGCAAACATTTCAAGAAAAAGTAATAGAAATCTCTTTCAAACTTTCCAAAAAGTAAAAAGGAAGGAACACTCTCAAACTCATTTTATAGGATTATCAGTACCTTGAGACCAAACCTAGAGAAACAAGAAATGTACAAGCAAATTTCTCTGTGAGCATTGCCATAAAAATTTTCAAAAAACACTGGTGAGCAAAATTCAAGAGTAGACTAAAATAGAAGAGGCATCATAATCAACTAATATCTGTAGAATGCAAGGACGGTTCAACATATTTAAATCAATAAATCCGATATGCCACATTAACAGAATGAAGGACTAAAATGCTACAATCATCTTACTAGATCCAAAGGAAATATTTCACAAAATTCAACATCCTTTTATGGTAAAAACTCTCAATAGGCATAGAACATGATACAGTATATAAGCAACATAACAAAAGCTGTTAATGACATCCCCACAGCCAACATCACGCTCAAGGATGAAAAGCTAAACACTTTTTCTTCTAAGGACAGAAACAAGATAAGGATGCCCACTCTTACCACTTCTATTCAACATAGTTTTATAAGTGCTATTCAGGGCAAGAAAAAGAGTAAGTCCTTCAAACTGGGAAAGAAAAAAAATATCTTCTCTTTACAGATAACATGATTCTGTACATAGTATATAGAAAACCTAAAAAACTCCAATCATTGTAAAAATGTCAATACTACCCAAAGTAATTTGCAGATTGACTACAAACCCTATCAAAATTCCAATAACATTTTTCATAAAAGTAGGAAAAAAAACTCTTAAAATCATGGAACCACAAAAGAAGGTGACTAATATGCATGCATGTGCACAAGTACATATCTACACACACACATACACGCACAGAGAAATATTATTTAGCTTTTAAAAAGAAGGAAATTCTGCCATATTAAAAAAATGGATGATCCTGAAGGACATTATGCTGAGTGAAAAGAAAAAAAAAAAAACAGAAGTAGAAAGACTAACGCTGTGCAACACCACTTACATATCGCATTTACAAACACTGAACTCAAAAACAGTACAATGTAAGTTAGCCAAGCCTGGGGGTGGAGAAAATGAGGAAATGTTATTCAAAAACTTTGGTTATAAAATAAATGTTAAAGAGACCTAATATACAGGATGGCAAGTACAGTTAATAATACCATATTGTAAAGTCAAAAATATATAAAGAGATTAGATCTTAAATTTTCTCACTGCAAAAAAAGCCAGGGGTAACTACAAGAGGTGATGGATGTTAATTAGCTTGGTTATAATCATCATTTCACATTGTATACATCTATCAAATCATCATTACTGAAGCTTAAATATATACAAATTTTTTCATTTTTCAATATAACTGGAAAAAATTTTGGAGACATTAGTTCATATTCCTCTTCTGCTCTAATATTTTACTGGCTTCCAAATCATATAGAATATATTCTAAGTCAAATCTTTTACTGTTTGCACCATGTTTCTCAAACACACAGGCTTTTCAACCTCTCTGCCTCAAATATTAATGTTATTATTTACCTCATTCACTATGTCCAATTACGCAGGTCTCCTTAGTAATCCTTTTTTTTTTTTTTTTCCTGTTTCTAGTATGCTCTCCCCAGAAGCCTTTGCATGACTGGAAAAGCTTTTTTCTTCAGGTATATCCATGGTTCACATCCTTTCTTCAGCTCTGTGCTCAAATGACACTTTTTTTAAAAATGAAAAAGAATAGAAACAATGATACAGAATTTCAAAACAAAATAATAGAAGATTAACAATGGTTAATATATTGTATATTGTTGTCTTCAAAGTACTTGCTCATATCACAAGTTATAGGCATAAAAATGATCAAACAATGAAAGCACAAACTGTTCTTTTTGATGAACTAACAGATTAGTAGTATAATTATTGATCTTGTGTGTGTGTGTGTGTGTGTATATATATATATATATATATATATATATATATATTGTTTTTCCTTTGAAACTGATCAAAAGGAAAAATTAACTGGGATGGGAAAAGGAGAAAAGAAAAAATCAAATGACACTTTCATAGTGAAATTTGCACTAACTAGATTTTATAAAATGATGGCCACTACCACAGACCCATGCCAGAACTCCCTCTTTTCCTTGCCCTGCTTGGTTACTCCCTATATCCGGGATAATCATACAGTTTACCATTCAAAGAGACATTATACAGATGAAGAAAGCATAGTAATATTGATAATTGTTATGTGTGGCAATAAACAGAATCCTCTCAGGTGACATAAAATTAGGATCGGGGCACCTATCCTAGCCCTTGTCACTACCCAAGATTCTATTTATTTACTCATTGGCTAATAAGTTGTTTGCCTCCAGTGAAACATAACCTCCATGAAATTAGAAATTGGTTTGTTTTTAATTTGACCTAGAGAGTAAATGTCCAGAGTAAATGCTAAGTACTTCATTGAATGAATACAGGGCCGGATGAATAAATATTCCCTATACTGAATTGAATCCTCAAAACCTATAGAATATCAACAAAAACATACGTATTATCTAAAATTTCAAAATGTTTGCTAAGTATGGGCCAGGCACTATAATGACTACTTTATGCATAGAATCATTTAAAATTCACAATCACCTGCTCAAGCCCACATCACAGAGACATTCAGGTGACATTCAGAGAGGTTAATAATCTGTCTATATTCACACAGATAAAAAGTGCTAGACCAGGTTTTGCAACTCAAGTCTTTTAGACCCTTCCAATTCATAATATACTGGCCAGACTCTGTGCCTCCAATCTGTCTCAAGCCCAGACTTCCTTCTGTCCTCAGGGGCACATGATTCTACTAACACTCTATGCCCTCTCACTGCATTCCCAATTTAGCCCCAACTCCTCGACCTAGCATCTGAAACAACCTTCATTATAGAGGGGCTGACCCACCTTTTTCCACTTCACCAGCTGTTACTCCACCTGCAACACTTTCACCTGGCCTGAAACACACCTAGGTCCTTGCAGTGACTGCAGCTCTGGTGGTCCTTGTCATTCCTTGAACAGGGCTTGTTTCTCAACTTTATTCCTATGTGTAACCTCTTTCTTAGGCCAGTTTCCTGCCCATTTCCAGATCGGTCAAAATCTAACCTACTCCATCTTCTTGTCACATATTTCCCAGGTCCCCATAGTAAAGTCCAGGTTCTTCCTCTCCCCCAGTTTAGAATATGTAGTTTTACTCATCAGAACTTATTACAATATACCACACGAATGCTGTTTGTATATGCTTATTACAGCTGCGTGGGAGACAGGAGTTGCTCCTGATTCCTAACCGCATCCTTGCAGGGTCTTGCAGACAGGTTGGACCATGGGAAGAACTAAAGTGGTATTGATTTTGCTGGATGTGTTGTGCATGGATTGTTTAAAAAGCAGCTGGAAATTCAGAGCTGAGGCTCAAGATAGAAACTGCAAAACTTTCGGTGTAAATGAAAAACACATGTATCAGTGAAATGGAGAATTTTAGGAAAACAAGTGATGAGTGAAAAAGCCTTAAGAAGTGTCATATTTAAAGGTCAGAAGGATAAGAAGTATAAGTAATTCTGGAGCATGATTTGGTATTCATAATTCTATATAATATGTAAATACGTATCATGTTACATAGAACTGAATGAACAATGTGTGATGAATATTGCATAATGATGGGAATCATTTCCCTTTTCCTGGTATTCCTGGGATATTTCTCAGTCTTGATCATTTGGTCTCCCTATGGGGTTAGATTTTAGAGCAGACAGCATGCAGCATCTGAATTCATGTATAAGTAGATGTGCTGTGATATGTAATTCTACGCTAGTGACTTAAGGGGGAACCATACTGGCTGGGTGAAATCATTCCTTAAATCTACTACTCAAATTTGTTTGGTCCGGCAGGCTTATTTAGGGGGAGGGAGGAGAGAATTCTGATTCTAAACAAATTCAAAATGAAAATTGAAATGAAATTTTTAAATGTGGCCCCACACAAAATAAATCTAAATATTAACTTAACTGCAGAGAAAACATGAGAATAATTTTCAAATTTTAAAAACAGACCACACAAATCTCCATTTTGCCAAGTAACTAGACAAAGTTTCCAAGGACAATAAAGCACTTTCAGCCTGTCTTACACCAGTACCAAACCTATAAATTACTTCACAGGCTATTGTACCACAAAGTTAGGCTGTCCTCCTACAAAGTTGCTGTTAAACATTGTGCCACTAATCAAGCGACAGTTTCAAGTGGAAAGTTTGTTCGAGCAGGTGGTTTACAGGGTCTGTTCAGGTAGGAGCAGCCTCCTCGGCATTATCATCACTAGCACAGCCGGCGTGTTCCAGTATCTCTGCCTTTTGTTCTTTCCTGATTTTCACTAGGGAGCCTACAGCAGCATTTCCCAGGTGTGTTCCCTGCACAAAGGGCATTCATTCTACCAGTGCCCAGGCATTAAAGATAAAGGACCCAAATTACTGTCAGAGTTGTGTTCTTCGATAAATGAGACACAGAGAAGATGATTCCACTGTGCTTTTGTGTAATCCTACCGTTACTGCCCAAGATGCTTGTACAGAAGTTTTAGCCAAGAGAGAAATAGATGGTTACCTTCCTTTGCCTTGAGAGACTATGAGAAACCCTGTAAATGTAGTGTGTTTCTATACTCAGGAGAAATCTTTAAAATGCTGATTTCCCAAGCCAATGCAGCAGTGATGCTATTTAGAAATATACCTATATGGTGGGTATCATGGGACAGAGGTATCTACACATTCCTCCAACTGGGAATATTTGCAATAGTCTTATGCCAAGGTCTTACGAATGAGTGAAAGGGAATAAATGCTAGCCTCTAGGAATATCCCTGCTCTAGTCTGATTACGTTCTATTTATTAACCTATTTAACTTTCTATTTATTAACCTAATTCAGCTATTATTATCTTTCCTACTACAAAAGAAGAAACTGACACAAGGCTCGATTATGTAATTGAGCCAGGATTACATAATGAATGGAAGAGCTGAGACTCAAAAGGCAGAGAATTTAGCTCTAGAACCTGTCTCCTTAGAAATTATATCCTCTCAAGATATTTTCCAATTTAATGAAGTTTAGTGAAAATCCTAATCATCAATAAACCATTTAATAAAATACTTACCACCATTTGCCACCTCCCCATCCATTCTTAATAGGTTTTTCTCTTCTCCCTCTCTCCCTCCCTGTCTCCCTGCTTCCCTCTCTCTGTCTCTCTCTTTCTCTTTCTCTCTCTCTCTCTCTCTCTCTCTCTCTCTCTCTCTCTCTCTCTCTCTCTCTCTCTCTTTCTGGCTCTCTCTCTCCAGGTCTTGCTCTGTCATTATATGGTTGAGACTCTCCATGAACTTACTATGTACCCCAGGCTGGACTCAAATTCATGATCCTCCTGCTTTAGTCTATTATGTACTAGAATTATCGGCATGTACTATATACAGCAAGATTTAAATAGGTTATTTGGATTATGCCCTAAATCTGTAATGAGTCAACTTGAGAAAACTATTAATTTATAAAAGTGAGTAAAGGATATATAACTTGTCAGCAGCCTTGCAGAGCTCAAGAAAATGGGAAAAAGGGAAAGAGATCTTTAAAAAAAAAAGTAAAGCTCTATTTATTGAGTAATTACAAATTTAGAGGAATATAATTGAGGCTGTATTCATTTCCTAGGGTTGCCATAGCAAAATACCACAGATTTGGTTTCTTAAACAACAGAAATGTGGTGTCTCACAGTTCTAAACTACAGAAGCACAAAATTAATGTGTCAGCAGTGCTTCCTTCTGAAGACTATGTGGGGGAAACTGTCCCTGGCCTGCCTTTTTGGCTTCTAGATGGTCACCTTCTCACTATTCTTACTATGTCTCTCCACATCATCTCCCACTTCTACATATCTCTGTCTCCAAATCTGGCCTTTATGTAAGAGTAACGGCAAGACTATATTAGCATGCCCCCTAATAACATCTTTTTAATATTATTAGCTATGTTAAGACTCTATTTCCAAATAAGTTCACATTCATAGATAATAGAAATTAGATGTCAACCTATGAATCTAAATCTGAGAAACACATAATTTAACCCATAACAAAGGCCCCTACTAAAAGGTATCTGAGGCTCTAGCCCTTATTTATCTGGGTGAAGACATATTCTGTTCATTATCATCCTTACTTGTACTTAAGGATCCATAAGTAACTTTCAATTCCAACAGTGTCTGAAATCTTCAGTGATCTACATGAAATGCAAACCTGGTAAAAATAAACAGTCTCTAATATATTTGTGTGTGCATGCATGTGATTCATGCATGTACGTGTGTGTATGTGTGAATGTGCAGGCACACACGTGTCTGAAAGCAGTGATCTGTTATTTCTGTTGCTCCAGATCCTTTTCCTTCTACTGGAAACAGTATCTTCTTCCCTTTCACTGGGAAACTGACCTTCCCCCACTCCCACATTCTACTGAGCTGCAAATCCCAGCACTTCTCTGCAAGCAGACATTTCTTATTTATCAAGCACCTTTTTCCTTTGATTCTGAGGGTTTAAAAATGTGACCCCAGACTCCCCAAACATAATGTCCCCACCACATAGAGAATCCTAATGTCTGAGACTATAAACCACAGATAAAGCCAGGTAGAGAGAAGGGAGATGGGAAAAGAAAATAGACCAACAAAGAAGCAGAGAGGCTCTGGTTTTATCTATAGTGAGGCTGCATGTTCCCAGGACTTTGCATAGATTTGTTATATGAGTCAATACATAATAACATTCTGCTTCATTTTTCATTCCCTAAATCTACTTTGAGGAATGTTTTGCTCACTTGCTATTGATATTAGCTGGAAGTGAATAAATCCGGTATCTTATTTTTATATATGTATTTGCACTACAGAATTTATAATGTGTGAGGTACCATGATATGAAGAAGTATTTTAGAAGTGGAATTCATTCTGTTCTATTTCAGATATCAGTTTAAATGTTTGGGAAGGCCATAAACTCTGTGTTTTCCATTTGCACTATAATCATTTTGACTCATAATTTCACAAAGTAACCTCTAGAGCAAACCATCAAGATGGTTAATTCATTTTAAGATGAAAAAGTGAAAATTAAAAAAAAGTAAATATGTGGCCTACGATCAAACTGCTGTTACTAGTGGAGACTTTTTCATCTTATCATTACAAATCATTTTTAGACCAGAAACTCAAACAGTTCTATATAACATTTTAAATAAAACTATATTGCTTTCTCTGGAATAAAAAATTCACAACATGTTGCCAAATACAATAAAACAACTGTTCATTACATAAACATCTTTATTTCCTAGCTATATTTTTCTGGATTAATCTTAAATTTATTTACCAGACTCAGGCTTCAAAAATTAGTCTTACAATCCACATTTTAGCAATTAAAATCAACAACATTTTCTAGAGAAATTGCATCTCCCTTGATAATGGCCAGAAACAACAATTTTAAAAAATTATAATTTAAGACTCCTGGTAAAAGTTAAAAATAAAAATTACTTAAGTTATACAATGTGTTATATATTCTCCCAAAAGTATTCTTCCTAGCAATATCCTACAAAGAAATAGTTAACAAATAGTACATGCATTCTGCATATGAAAAGTAAGAATATCTTACCTCTTCAGAAGCAGTTTATATATTTTAATGGTTAAAAGAAGAACAAGACATGTTGGACAAGGATTACCTGAATTTTGTATTCACAGAATCATTATATTGTCTGTATTTGATAAATATTACTTAATAACTGCATCTATTTAATGAATCGCCTTTAGAGCAGCATATAACTAAGTGCTAGAGACTGAATATTTCTGATATAAGAAGATGTAGGTATAAGCAAAAGCTGTAATCATAGACATTGATACAGATGAGTGTATTAACATGTAGATGTAGGTGTAGATGTAGAGACATGGATATTAATATACACTGTACTAGGTATTTCTAGTTTTCTGTTTTCCACCTGGAGTATGCAGCCGTTCTCTCTGTCTCTACAGCATCCCTTTCCTCCCACAGATAGTAGCACTTCATCATCTTTCACTGAGGAACTGACTTTGCCTACTGACTTTCCGGTTGGCTGAAAATCACAGTATCTCCCAACTTGAAAGAAGGATAGACTGATAAGCTCTCAACCAGCACATATTTCCCTTGGATCTAAGGGTCAGAAAAATGTGTCCCTTGATGTCCTAAAGGTAATTTCCCCACCACATTGAAAAGCCTTAAGCCTGAGATTTGGAACACAACATAAAAAAGCCAGGTAGAGAGACTATTACAGTTTAGATCCAGAATGTCCCCTCAAACTCTTATGCATACACAAGTTAGGATTTTTTGGAAGGTTATTGGATCATGGGGGTACTCTACTCATAAATGGAGTCCATCCACTAATGAGTTCAGCAACTGAGTATCCACTAATTAGTTTGCTGACTGTGTATGTTGTTAGGAGGTAGGGGGACATAACCTGGAAGGTTATGTGTCCTTCCTTTCTCTCTGTTTCCTAGCCATCGTGACATGAGGTTTCCTCCACTGGGCCCTTTTATCATGCCATTTCTGCCTTGGAACCAGTCAATCAGGGAATGAACCTGCTGAAACCGTGAACCAAAATAAACCTCTACTTTAAGTTGTGGTTGATGGATATTTTGTCTCCACAGTGAGAAAGAGATTGAAAGATGGACAAATAGAAGTATAGCGGCGGTGCCAGTTTCATGATGGTCATCCACTATGCTTCTCCAATTTTAGCAAATGTGTGGAAGACAAGCGGGAGGCAACATTTGCTACTACCAAACATGAATTTGAGTCTCATCTGAGAGAAAAGATGTTTTTCTCAAAACCTGAATTCAAGAGTCTTTTGTGAATTGAACCTACTGGCATGGACCTGTAGCTCCAGCTATTCAAGATGCTAAAGAGTCACTTGAAATCAGGAGTTTGAGGCCAGCCTGGTAAGCATACTGAGACCCCCAATTCAAAAAACCAAAAACACAAAAAAAATTAAATTAAATTAAATTAATAAAGTGAGTCTTCTGTAAAAGTTATTAAATATCAAATTGGAAACCATGGATTTTCTCTCAACCCAGGTCTTTAAATAAAAACACATTCTCTTCTGTCCAAGTGATTTGTGTCTCAATTTTTCAAGATTTCTCTTTCTCAATTCAATTTTAAATAAAATAGAGAATAAACTGTGAAAACAGAAGTTAAAAGTGTAAGTATAGAATGGGGCAAAGCTAGATAAACAGAGGTTTGACTCACATTTTTTTCTTCAGTATATATTTTACAGGATTCTACATCTACATTCACTGTACATTTGTGCTATTTTTCCTAAAATACATTGAAATACAACTGTGACTAATTTAAAAATAAGATAAGTGACCACAGGAATATATCATGTAAAGCACAGGAAGCAGAATTACTCTTTTATACAAAAAATCTTTACCATTTGATATAGGCTAGATTTAAAAAAAGAATTTAAATAATTTGCACTGACCCTTCTAAATAACCCAAATATTTAAGGCACTCAGGAAGAACCTCCATCTGGAAAATAATCCCAGATGCTTTCTGAAAATAACATTTTCATCAAGACTGTTAGCCTTGATTTTGATATTTCAAGGGAATTCAATAATACGCTGGTGCTGGTACATTTTGTAGCAAATAGAACAACATAGAAAATAATTATTCAGAGCTCAGTTATTTTATGCGAGCTCATTCTCAGTCCTAACTCTCCAATGCTAAGTAAACTGTCTAAGCAGGCAATCAGAATACAATTTAGTTTTATCAATAATTGTTCTGGTTTTCTATAGCCTTAAAGGGTTAGAAGATATAAAAGGAGCCTACAAATATACATCTCTAAAATGCTTAATTATAATGAGCTATAATTGTCAGGACTTAATGACAAATACTTCAAAAACAGTGTCTCTGGTAACTGCACAATTCTGAAAAGGAGCCACTTATTAAGTCCCTCTTCAGTAACATCTTTTGATTTATTCCCAATACACTAAAGAACTGATCTTTAAACTGATTTAGATGAGTTTCAGGGACAACTACCCCTAAAAAATTCCCAACACTTTCTTCCACACACAAAAATTACTGGAAAAAATAGATTGACACCAGAGCAGACATCAGAAGTATTAACATGTGTAAAATATTCACTTATACTAAGTATCAGTAACATCTTTTTCCCATCATAAAGAACTACACTCCCCAAAATAGAGAGAATCTTGGTAACCTTGATTATTTAAGACAGAATTTTAAGAATCTTGTCTATATGAGAAATTTCTCATACAAACACTCTTTAAAATATAGAGGCCACATAAATATCATTTATTATGACCTGAGTCACACTACTGCTCTGTCTCTCCATATATAAATATAATAATTTTATTTATATATGTTAATAAATTATATAAATTATATTTATATTATAATTTACAATCATTATATTTTAAGAAAAAACATGTAGAAAAGTAAAATACAGCTAACCCTTTCTATTGAAATAGGTAGTTCCCATCAGAGAATCACAGGAAGAACTAAAATCCCTGAAGTAATTATCTAAAATAATCCTACCATGTTAATAAGCTTTTTTTTTCTTTTTTTAAAATTTTATTTTAAAGGTAGTAAAATCCAATAAAACAAAACAGAACAAAGTCAGTCAAAGCAAAGCGGTAGAATTGGTACAGAATTTCAAAGCAAGATACTAGGAAAACAATAGCTACTATAGTGTATCTTATTATCTTCACAATAGTTGTCCATTCCATCAGGTATCACAAAATCAAACCAAAAACAAAACAGAATAAAACCAATCAAAATAGAATATTGAATAAAGCAAAACAGTGAGAATAATGTTGGGCCCCAAAGACAAGATAGAAGGAAATCCCCCATATTCGCTACATTGCATACTGTCATCCTCCCAAGAGATGCTCAGTCTGCTGGCCCCAGGCCTGTAACATCAACTAAACAATACAAGCATTTAGTTGCTTTATGTACCTTAGTTGCTATCAACTTAGCCAGTCCTCAGAACCAGTAGGTTGCTTATGGGGGTGAGAGGTGTTGATTCTCAGCCCACGTGCCAGTAGGCTCATGGGAGGTGCTTACTTTTCTCTTCCTCAAACCTGTTGTGCCACTTACCAGGAAATCTGACTAGTTGTCTTCTGCTTGGATCTTCACTGACCCAGCATGGCAGGCCCTCAGGAAGCACTGATCTTTCTCTTCCTGGCATCTGCACGACTCACACCGCTTACCAGAAGGCTGGCTAGTCGTCTTCTGGTTGAATAAGCTTTCTTTATAAACAATTTTTTCAATCTCCTTCTAAAACAAATGCCATCAGAGTCATTGTCAAATATCTACTAAAGTTTAATAATGTTATATGTGTTTGAGAACACTTGAATATTCTTAGGCAATTACTAGGATTTGAGTGAAGGTTTATTTTTGCTTTGAGGTCAAACAGATATATTTAAGCTCAAAATATGAGTATGAAATGTTAGCAGATAGGGATGTGCAGCTAATTCTCACTTGAAACTATTTCACCATCCCTGCCATAGGTATCAGAATGGCAAGAACCACTTGTGTTTCCCAGCTGCGCACACTTCTTCTGCCTGTATACGTCTCCTAGGAGAGCAAATGACAACACTTGCCACCTTGGAAACCAGGACACCAGATTCTCAGACCTCACATGAGTCCTGTGGCAGGAATTCCAACCACCTGAGAATCCGTCTCCAAAACTCCCACAAGGACAAATCATTTCACAAGTCTGAACAACCACCTATCCAAATCTCATTAAATTCAGTCTAGCTCCTTACATTGTTTAAGTTAAAATAATAGCAGAACATACAACATAATAACAGAGATCAATGAAGCAGAAGTATATTACTATCCTAAGCAAAGTCCAGGTTATCTGGTAGATTTGATTCTGTCTCACTGCTCTGCTATTGATTATCAGTCTTTGACTTCACCTAACAGTCAGAAAAGACTCCTCATAATGTATCTCTCTTGTCCACCTTCTAGATAGGAGAAAGAAAGAGGATTTAAAACAAAAAGTTTTGATTATATCCACAGTAACATTTTGTGAAAGTAACATATATCACTTCTACTTACATCTAACAGGCCAAATCACAGCCCTTTGGTCACACTCATGAAATAGTCTTGGAAATGTGGTTTTTAACCAATAAAGAAGCAGGGGATTTTTACTGATAAATAGGAAGAAAAAAATTCATACTGGAGCATGAGTGGCAGTATCTGTCACCTTCGCATCCTAAAGTCTTTTAGAATTAAAAGTTAAACAATCACATAATAAAATTCAACTGAGAAGAGTGAGTATAGCACTTTCAGTCTTTCCACTTAGATACTACAACATTATAAATTTATCTTTCAGTAAACAAACAAAATCTATAAAAATCTAGTGCAGCAGGATATTTAATAAATCAAAACCACCCCACCCCCAAAAAAAGCTTCATGTGTAAAACTCCACTGGGTCTATAGATAGATCCAATCTATGTAGATTACCTTTCTATGAAAGTAAGAAAATTTAATTTTATCTGTTTGGCAATCAACTTAAATTCTAAGACAGATAGCAAAATTGTCTTTAAACAGTCACCAAAAAAATCACTATTTTTTCCAGCCTTACAGTTTGGTTTTCACCAAAAAAAGAGTAAAAAAGAAAAAAGGAAAAATAAGGAGCCTGTTATGGTAGCACATACCTGTAATTCCAGAAGTCTGGGAGACTGAAACTACAAAACTGCAAATTTGAGTCCAGCCTGGGAAATTTAGTGACTTTGTTAGACCCTGTCTCAAAAATTAAAAAAAAAAAAAAAAAAAAGAGTTGAGGACGAAGTTCAGTATGAAGGTACTGGGCTTATATACCAGCACTAAGGGGGAAAAGAAAAAAAAAATCTTTATAAATAAACCACTTGAAGCCGGGCGTGGTGGTGCACACCTTTAATTCCAGCACTAGGGAGGCTGAGGTAGGAGGAGCGTTGTGAGTTCGAAGCCAGCTTGGGCTACAACGTGAGCGCAAGGCCAGCCTGAGCTACTCAGTGCGACCCTGCCTCAAAAAACCAGGGCCGGGAGTTTGGCTCAGTGACTTAAGCGCCTGACTGACAGGCACGAGGTTGTGAGTTCAGTCCCTGGTGCCACAAAAAATAAATAAATAAATAAACCACTGGAACAGAAAAATCTTCACAGCATGCAGTGTGAAGAGGAACACAATATCAGTAGTTTGTGAAAAATTAAATTTGCCAATCCACGTATGATTTCAAATTCAGAATTCAAAAGCCTGAGATCCAAAAATGCATAAACCAAAGTAAGTGCACATTAATATATTAATCCAGTGGGAATAATAATGTCATCTAAAATCAGCTTAAATTTCAAGTAAAAAGTTCCATTAAATATATCCTAACTTTATTTACCCTACTTGAGGTCACAGTAAGATGTGGCTTCTTCTAACTTCCTTTTACCCATCTACTTCTTCATCCAACAAAAAAATGCTAAGACATGACCATTAAAGAACTCATGAAAGGAGATAAATTTAGAAGAAATGAGTTTTTCAGTGTAAGTATAAATTTCTGCAATTTAAAAAGGATAAACAAAGTCCAACGTAGCAGTAGTAGGTGTAGCCAACCTCAAGTCAGATCTTGGTTAGAGCAGATCAAGACATTATAAGTAAAAATGAAACCTTAAAATAAGAGGTAACAATTACAATTGGAAGCCACAAAAACCACTCTTTGTTCACTTCCAAGTAAAAGATGAAAGACTTGGGTGCCCTTGCTGTTATTGTCAGTCCTTCAAGCACTAGATAACTATGCTGAAGAGGCTCTAATAATTAAATTTTGAACTAAGACGATATATTGTGTTTCCACATTCCTATTAATTGATGAACACTTCTGGGTGACTCCTGCTAAATTTGATTCACTCATTAATTTATTCATCTTAAAAATACTTACTGAACATCTATAACTTTAGTATTCCAAGAAACAACGTGCATGAAATAAATCATCCTTGCCTCTGTGGAAATCATAGTCTGTCTGCATGTGTGTTTGTGTGCGTGTGTGTGTGTGTGTGTGTGTGTGTGTGCATAACAATAACATTAGAGGAAATGTGTATGAGTATCATAAATACCTTTCAAAGGTAAAGTATAGTGGCTATATATTATCATAGAATGCACCTACTTCAGACTGTGGAGAGAAAGGATAAGTAAGGAAGGTTTCTCAAAGCAAGTCATTTCTAAACTGAGCCCATAAAGACAAATAGGAAATGCAGGCAAGAAAAAAAGAGAAGAAAATTGTTTTTCAGCTTGAGCACAGAAGTGGAATTTGAAAGAAATGTATGATCTGCTTCTCTAACTGGTCAGTAGGATTATTTCCCCAGCTACTGATAATTGAACATTGAAGGAACTTTGTTTCCTTCATTCAATTTATTCTTTCTGAACCCCCATTTGTGTTAGGTGCTGTTCTGGGCAGTGGGTTAGAGGAAGATGGTATCCAAGAAGAGGGATTTAGTCATAAATGGAAGCTAGGTGAGGACTTGCAGCCATAAAACTTCCCTGTGTCTGAAATAGTTTCTTGTTGACCTTGAAAATCTTATATTTAAAACACTAAGCATTTATTCATTGCCATTCATTTGAGTTATCCCTCACAATGGCACCCTACATCATTCCCCAAGAGGTAGTGTTACTAGAGTAGACAAACTGAACTTAGAATGGATTTGAGGGTCAGATTGCCTCAGTCCTAATCTTGATTCTGTCATTCATCAGTTATACTAGAGAGACCAAAGAATTTAACCTCTGTGAAATTCAGTTCTTCCCTCTGTAAATGAGGAGAGTATTAACTACTCCTACTTCATGCGTGGTTTGCAGATTAAATGAGTTAATACATGGAAAGCACTCAAAAAAACGTCTGCTACATTGTCATTCGTCATAAGGGTTACATACTATTATAGGGGAAAATCCAGTATAATCATACTGGAGTTCAGCCCACTCTGTGTTACTGTGAATAAATAGCATTCTGTCAGTCTGGGTGCTTTTATATAACCTTAGACAAGTCACTTAAACATCATTAGCCTGAGTTTTTTCCTCTGCAAAGTGAGGGCAATAATACCAGCCTCACAAGATCGTCTTGAGGGTTAAATGCTGTAGCAGATTGAAGGGCTTGTAGGCTGCAAATTGCTGTGCAATTTTTGCTTGTTGTTATTATCTTGCTCTTTTTAACCCTCATACCCAAATTGGTAAGTGCCTCTCTCCTTAGAAGGAGGACAAAAATGAACACACGCACATGACTTTGACATAATGTTTCCTGCTCTCCAGATAGTACATAATGGGTAAAAATGAATGCCTCCAAACTGAGACTGGAAACTTACTTGACATCAATTTGTAAATTCAAAGTCTGAGAGACCTTCCATGGGCAAGAATACCTGAAGCAATATCTCTTTAGTTTCTGCTTGTGGAAAATACTGCTGTCTATGTTACTTTTATTTCTAGTTTATTTTTCTTTCAAGCAGCATTTGAACAACAGAGAAATCAAGGCACCAACAAACTGTTAAGCACAGGCTTCATGTGAGGTGCACTTTGGTCTCTCTAAGCCTTCCCTGTGCTAGTTCATTCCAAAGACAGATACTTGGAGAAGAGGAGATTAGGCTAATGGGCCTGGAAATTACTTAAGATTGACTTCCATGCCACATATATTCCTTGGACACCAGCTATATATCTTGCATCATTGTGGTCTCCATGAATTTTGCAAAAAAGAAACTGACAGAACTTCAGTCTCCAAGGGATTCACAGCACCCAGTGAGAGACAGACACAAAAACACAAATTATGCAAGTCAAAAGGTGGAATCAGTGCTAAAAATAATAGTGTAAATGAGGCAGTGGAAATACATGGGGACAGTGATAATTTAATCTGCCACGATCAATGTGGAAGGGCATTGAAACATGCTTTTTACTTCAAGGCATCTCAGAGGGGATTTGTAAAATAAGTTAGTAGATAAGGAAACACGGAAGAATAGCAGGTCAAGGAACAAGCTAAGTAGTGGCACAGAAATGTGCAAGAGTAGCTTGTGGTTTTAAAACGCGGAAAAACAAGAGCTTGGGACATTTGTTCTGTGGTGGAAGTGAAGAAGGAAGGAAATTGAGGCTAAAAAGAAGTCAAACTCGAAGCATCAATAATCATACAGACCTCTAAAAAATGTTGGAGTATTATTTTCTGGGAAAGTTTTGTATAGGTTGAATTGGATGGCACATCTAAAACTTCGCATCTTAAAAGCTAAGTCTCTGTACTCTGGACAAGAATAACCAGAGATTCTCTTTCTCCTACAGAAAAATCACAAAGAATGAGCAGAAGGTGTATGCCTGACACTGCAGGACATACCGTGCAGAATTCTAGTGCTTACACACAAAAGACAATGCCACCACCAAGAAAACTGTTGGCATGACAACCCTTAATCATTGGGTTAAACACTATTCTGCATTGCATGATTTTGTGGTATACGGGCAGGTATATTCATATTCATCTTTATAAAGAGGTCTGTGGTTGCATTACAGTATTCTATTCCTTTTATTTCGGGTGAAGTATTTGTGTAAGTGGAAACAATTAATTTCAAATGCCTCAGTCCCTAAGGAGGAAGGCCAGCTTCCTGTAAAGATCCCCAAGGGAGTAACTGGCTCCACTATTGCATTTTATAGTAAGCACTGTGCTTTCCCTGCCCATCTCAACTCCACAAGGAGCACCAGAATTTGCTTGTGATTTCCTGCCATCTATTCCCCAGGATTCCTTCCCAGAGGAACACACAGATAGTGGGGCAGAATGATAGGCAAGAAACAGATTGCTGAACTGGCTCATTCCACAGCTGTCCTTTCTCTTTTTTCTTTTCTAAAGTAGTTTAGACAAGAGAAAAAGAAAGCATCTAAACCACCACGCAGCTTTTTATAATCCTCTGTCACACTGTCTCCAAAAGCAGACTAAACTTAAGGTTCCGGTGATTTCTGTTGAGCCCCAATTTGATAGGCAGACATGGCGAGATCAATGGTGTTTTGAAGATTTGGATTGCATTGAGAGCCTAAGAATGAGGGTTGTCTTTCCTAATAATCAATGTTCTTTTCAAGTTTATCTCATTCATTTTTGAAATTTGTAGAGGAGGAATTATTGCAACTTCTGCATTATTCACTAGAAAACTTGGTCTTAGAAAGTTGAGTCAGTCAGTGAAAAAATGATGATTGGCAGTTGGCAATCCTTACAACATTGCCTCTATTTCTTCCCATTTTTGTCTAAGAAATTTTCACAGATCCAGAGAAGTAAACAGATCTCCCTGGTCTTAATCCACTATAAAATCAACAAATATTTATTGAGCAGCTATTAGGAATTCAGGAAGACACAAATGACGATTTTTTAAAGCCTCTGTTTCCAGGAATTCTTGGTTTAAATTAAGAAACGAAATATAAATTTATCAAACCAAAAGAGCTAAATAAAAATACATGATGATAAGAAATGGCTCCAAATCCTCATTCCAGGTTTTCTAACCACTTCATGGTTTATTTTAGAAGCCTCTGTAGTGGTTACTCTGTCCCACATGTCTACACCTGCCCATGAGAAACTAATAAACAAGCAGTTTGAAATGTAGGGAACTTCTAAGGATGTAGCTTTGAACCTCAGGCTGAAAGAAATGATCTGGGCTAAGGGAAAGCAAGAAGCATGGGCCAAAGGGCCAGAGGCTGGTATGGCAGAGAAGACCAAAGCAGATGAAAACTAGACAAAGAGTAGCTAAGAGGTGATGACACAGACAGATACACAGGCTGAGGCAACTCTTCAAGGAGTTGCACTGTTTTCTGGTGTGATTGAATGTCATTTTAGTAACTTCAGTAGGGGAAAATGTAATTTATTTTGCATTTTTAAAAAATCATTCATTTTGCAGTATGAATGATGAAGGGGAATTGTCCAAATAGGAAGCTGACATACTGGGCAAGAATTGCTCAGGGATAGGAAATGGAGAGAAATGAAGAGACAGAAATAGATATCCTATGAGTGGTCTTTTGGGGGTTGCTTACCAGAGACACAAAGTGAGATTTCAGGGCTATATGAACCATTGTTGATAAAATTGAAGGAAAACCTATCTGACCATTTTATAATTTTCACCAGCTACAATCAACTGCTCAGATGTAGCCACAAGGGAGACAGATGGTTGGATTTATCCTGATTTGGAGTTTTGCCAAAAAAATATTGTGGATGGAAAATATGGTGGTGAAAACAGGAGCAAAGCAATTGAAGGAATTTGCAAGTGAGTAATTATGGTGATCCACTGCTGAATCCTCACTGGAAAAGGGACAAGTTGAGGCAGGAAGTGGAGAAGGAAAATACATGGTAGAAACCAGTGGATTGATGCTACAGGGTATATTGCAACAAGTAAAATCAGAGAAGGGTTGTATCAGTCAGTGTTTACTAGAGAAACATATCATACAAGATATATAAATAGGTAAGAATTTACAAGATTGGCTTACAGTGGTCACTCACAGAAACAGATGTGGAACAGTACAGATTTAAATATGAGTGAGAGAAAATTGGATCAGATCGGGAAAATTATGGAGTAGGAAGACATTTTGAAAGGTAAGTCTTATCTGTTTATATACCTGTTTCTACCATTAGATAGTATTAAGCCAAGAATTTTATATTATTACTTTCTATAATTTTGAATAATACTTAATATTGTAGATGCCTCATAAATACTCAGAGACAAAAGGATGATTGTTAAATAATAAATAGATGGTATAAGTTCTTGGATATTTGGAGCAATTGAAAGTAATGCATCTGTGCTATGAGATTTTGAGAAAGAATGCAGCTAAATGAAATAATATAAGGAAAACTTTTGGGGGAAATATATCTGAATCAAAGTGAAAACAGAAGTATCCTGTGGTGGCTGATATCTCATTTAGAAAGCAAACTTACTCAACATGTGCTAAAATTTGCACATAGTTGTTGGAGAAAAAGCAAAACTCAGCAAATGCCAAATCTAAAATCATTTGAAATAGCATCTTCCTCCTGGGAGACTGGGTTAGAAACTCCTAAGGCTTTATTTCCTTTCCCATCCTGAAAGACTGAACAAAGTTGCCTCTGTTTATTTCATTTATCTCATCATGATTCCCAAGGTCATCAGGTTTGTGGAAAGTGGGTTTCCCCACCCCAAGTGGAGGACGAACAGGTATGAGTAGACCTCCTGGCAAATTTTTAGCATCTCTTCCCTCAAAAACCGAACACAGCATTTTACTTGTGATGAGTGCTTCACTGTCACTCATGGTCTCAAGGGTGGATCATATAAAGAACATATCACTTGTTAAGTTAGTAAAAAAGAGGGGTGCCAACAGATAACCTGGCAAAGCATAACAGAGATTACAAAGGGAGTTGGCATCAACACTGCACTGTGGCTTGGAGTAGCTACACCTTCTCCAAGAGATGGTTGTTCCCTGTACCGATCCACAGAACTAGGTCGTCTGTCAGAGCCTACTTGGAAGACTCTACTCATCTCCTCAAGGAGTTTGTGATCTCTTGTGGAAATGAACATGAACATAAATGATAATGTCAAGTTCTTCAGTGAGGGAATGCAGGTGTCGGTCATCTGCTATAGAGATTTAAAAAACCCACTGAATTCAGAATGCAAAGACACAAAAACTTGTCTTCCTACCATATTGGATCTTTTAACTTGGTCTTAACTAATACAGACATTTTTGTCTTCAAAAATCATTAGAATGATTTCTGAACTCCCAAAAACTATTTTTTTAATATACAGTAATATGGAAAAAATTTACCTGTTTTTCTAGGAATATGTAGAGAAGCAGAAGTTTCAGGGGTATGTTGAACTTGGACAAAGTATATTCAGGAATGTCTTTAAAACATGGTTTTGAAGAATAGGGATTGATTAAGGAGAGCATCAGAGAGATGCACACAAAACAGTAGACATAGGCAAAGTTTTGACATTAAGAAAACTTGTGCACAGAAAAAAAAAATACAGATTTATCCTGAGGAGGTATGGGTAGCCTGAAAACTGTGAGAATAGATCGGTAGGGGAAAAAGCATCTTGTCACATAGCTGATTTTGCACATGCTATTTGCCTTTTTATAGTTGATTTTAGAAGCAACTAGGAGCACTATTCATTTTTGAGAAAGTGACCTAGTGTTAAAAAAAAAATACTTCTGAGAGAAAAGCAAGGGCCCACTGAAGGACCTCCAAGAGAGGACAGAGAATCCTTCCAGCAACCAGGCATGAATGTTTCTCTGATCTTTAGCCAGGAGACCTTCCTGTGGAAAGGGCAAGTGTCAACTGAGAGAGGAAGAAATGACTGCACAAGGTCATGGCTGGGTGTCTAGTTTCCTGCCGCCTGGACTGTAGCTCTTTGCCAGTAAGACCTGCCCCCTGCCACTTTCCTCAGGGAGGTTTTTCCTCCTTTGTTTTCACATCTCCAAGAATAGAACGTGTGCAAATTTCATAGGTGCTACATCTTAAGTGAGCCAAATAAAGGGTTTGAAAACTGGTGCATATCACAGCTGAAAAGTGTTGTATATCATTGGAAATAATAGGAGAAAGGCAAGGAAGGTCCTTTCTGCTGTCTTTCCCCCCAGAGCCTAACAGAAAAACTAACAGGGATTTGGGGAAGGAGAGAGGGTGAAGTCTGCAGTTGTCTTGCTGTGCTCAATTAGTATTCTAGCCACACACTGTCCCATCAGGGGAAAAAGCTTCCTGCACACACGTGTTCAGGATATCAGTGTGATGGATCTGAGCAAGGGCCTCTCCAAACACAGTGACCATCTGGTAGGCAAAACATAGAGGTCTGACAAGCAGAAGCCATTCAGACCTGTTGTTGGGCCACATTATTACATATTTGACAAGGGTAATGAGGGGCTGTCATTAACCTTACATGACAGTTGCTACAATGACACACTAAGGCAAGGACAAAGAACTGAACTCAGTAAAAGGCACCTACTTCTCATTTAACCCTGGAATTATATGACGCCATTATTCCTGATGAGGGCTGGCAGGCTTGGGGTTAATTTCCATTTCTGTGTCTGCTTGTTCTCTTTTTAAATGTACCCCTCGAATGGCTAAGGAAACTGTTGGGAAGGCACTGCATTATTTATCACAACACAGTGTGATAGAGGCAAGAACAGAAAGGGTCTCCCAGTGAAATGAACAAATGGATGGATTTCACAAGTCCCAGAGATGGTCTGAAATAAGGCATCTGAACTCTGCTATATTTTGGCAATCACTACCCAAATAAGACATTTTTGGACTTTCTGCCATATTATATCTTATTTAAAGGAATAAGACTGTTTTGAAATACAAGTGTATGTTACTATGAATTTTTCAGACCACAAACAAACATAAAAGGAAAAGGTTAAGATAGTTTTGATAATTAAACACTTAGTTTGGGAATCTAATTTCATGGATCTTATTTCCATAAGGATGCTAAATGCATTATTTTAGGGAAGGACAATCAAAATCACGGGGAGGTCAAGTAGTCTACTCTTTGTCAGCCCAGAAATAACACGTGTGGGCCACCCAGCCTCCTGGAACTGGCCAACTTTACAGAGCTGTATTTTCTCTCAGCTTCCTCTTTGATTATGGAAATTTCATTATAAAAAAGTACACCATTTAATTATTGAAATATGATGCTCCTCTGAAAAGCAGGCCTACCCTACTATAATTTTCAATATATCATTTGTGATAGCTCTTTATAATCTGGGCGGCTGATTTTACATGCTGACCACCAAAGCATTCTATCTGCCTACCATCATGGAACCGCTAAGGTAATGATAACTAATCTGGATCCTTTGCTTCAAGTTAAGAAGCTACAATAAAGACCTCCTAAGTCATTAAGAAGAAAACATTTAGTAGAAAGCTGTGTGAATATCTGGTTTAAGCAAAAAGCTTTATAACCTATCTATTTGTATTTGCGCACCTAACTGGTGATACTAACCTATCACAATATTACAGTATCAAAGTTTGGGATTCTCAGGAGAATCAAAATACCTTGTTATTTGAGTCTAAAGTGCAACCTCTTTTTCACTCTCCCTTTTCCACAAGCAAGGTAGAAAGATGGATGACTTATTTCTTATGCAAGTTACTATTTATTTTGGCTTAAAACAGAGGTCGTGCAATCATAAGGGCCTGTGACTATAGCCAGCTGTCTAAATCATTGCTCAGTTACTCATATGGTGTAGAACAAATTTTTATTATCCTAATTTTCTCCTCTGGGAGGTGAAAAGATTTGAACTGATACTGGCAATATTTTCTAGTTGTATTTCAGTCACTAACATGCTAGTTCACAGCAGAGAAAAAGGTGTTTTATGACTTTCCCCAAAGTCTCCTAAACTGTTTTTGAATATAATCAACTCAACATGCCAATGAGTTTAGATAATCTAAGACCTAGAAATAAAGCAAATAGTGAGAGGGAAAAAAGTCCTGCTACCCTGAGATTTGTCCATATTTCACACAAGAGCACAAAATCATCAGAAAGTTCAGAAGTACACAAAGTCAGTCAAATGCATAGACAATGGGAACAGATAATTTTGGAACAGAAGCATCCTGACTGAGATAACCCTAGGATGGAGACAAAAGAAGAAATCACTGTAGAAGGGTTTCTATGTAGAGCCATCTTATACTCATCATATTTCACACAAGGATCAATATATGAGTGACTGAACATATGGAAAATGTAATATAAAAATACAAAGAGTTTATGAAACACAAGCCTTATATTTTACTTGATACCAAAGCTAGTGACAGGAGAACATCATATCTTCCTCAAACTTACTATTTAAATATAGAAAAAATATTTTCAAAAAGGCAAGAGACAGGAAAAATCTAGAATGGACCTTTCTAACATAAAAATACTTAAATTTGACCTTGAAAGTCTGCTTTATTTTAGTATCCCATAAGCTACACTGGTGTGTATCTCTTGGTAAGAATGTTGACTCCATTAATTATATGGTTTCTGATTTATTATATTTTTCCTGTGTGAAATTCTGCCTGAAAGCTTCTATACAATTGTAATTTAAAAATAAAACAAATAATTTTAAAACATGTGAATTTAAAATCAGACACTGGCACACTAGCTGCCATCAGGGATGCTTTCTGCTACTGCCTGTAGCCAGTGTGGCCTTGGAAAAGCAGGAGATGGCCCTGAATCAGTGCACCCAATGGCTACCATTGGATACTCATAGCCAGCACTGGCCAGGAGAACCAGCCAGTCATGCTTTGGAGAAATTGTAGCCAGCGCGGGAAGTGCCTGGGACCCCACTACCTGCTTGTTTGGAAGAACCCAGGGAAATGTCAAGATGAAGAAGCAAAAGGCAGTCTCTGGCCTCCAACCCATGCAGAGCAACTCCAAGAGATGTAAACATATAAGAGATTGGGAGTCGCAAGCCTGGAGTTTCTGAAGTGATGGCAAATGAAGTAAAGAAACAACTTCATGAGGCTATAAAAGAAATTAAAACAGAAATACTATCTCTGGTAAAAGAAGAAATAAAAAGCATAATAAAAGAATTACTAAGTACCTCTAAAGAAGACATAAATAAAAAAATAGAGGAACATAGAAAAATGAGGGTAACTTTGCGTGAGTAATATAAGATTTAGATTGCATGAAACAGATTCAAAGAGGTATGCAGGAAATTAAAAACTCCATTGAAAGCTGACAAAACTGCTTGAAAGAAACTGAAGACAGACTTTCAGACCTTGAAGACAGGTTTGCAGCTAGCAATCGCAAAAGGAAAGATCTCTTAAAATAGCAAGGAACCAGGAAATAGCAATTCCATAGCTGCAAGACATAAAGAAAAATAAGAATAAAGGTGTAAGCAAAAAAGCAGGAGCTAATGCAAATGACACAAAAAGTCTATTTACAGAAGTAATACCAAAAACCTTCCCAAGCATGGGAAAAGGATGTGACATTCAGGTAAGTGAGGCATATAGAACTCCAGCTAGCCATAACCAAAATAAATCTATACCCAGACGTATAATAATCTAGATCTCAGAAATTCAGCACAAGTACAGTATACTAAAATCTATTATAGAAAGGGAAAACCCATCAGAATCATGAGAGACTTCTCAACACAAACCATCAAGTCAAGAAGAGCTTGGAATGAAGTATTTCAAGTTCTGAAAGAAAATAACTCCCAACCCAGATTGATGTACCCTGAAAAACTATCTTTCAGACTTAATGGGGAGACAAAGCACTTCCATGACAGAACAACTGAAGGAATTCATGACCACCAAACCAACCCTATGGAGAAGGCTTAAGAACATTCTAGAGAGAGATAAAAATGATCATGGTTCCAGGAACAGTGGAAGATGGGAACCACTGAGCAGTTCAGACAATTGAATGGAGGGAAAAAGTGGGCAGCCAATGTCAGGAAAATAGCACAGCAGAGATGAGCCAGTGCATGTTGACCATAACCATTAATGTAGATGACCTCAATTTACCAATAAAAAGAAACACAGGCAGAGTGAATCAGGAGACAGGATTCATCAATAAGCTTTATACAAGAAACACATTTAACTCAGAAGAAAATTCATAGACTGAAAGTCAAAGGAGAGAAAACAATGCTCTATGTGACAGGGAACCCTAAAAAAGTAGGGGTAGTTTACACATCAACTGCAGAATAGATAAGAAAGATATGGCATTTTTGTACAATAGAAGGCTATTCAGTTACAAAGAAAGATAACCTAAAGGCTCTTGTAGGTAAATGGATACAATTCGAGATCATGCTTATGGGTAAAATGGTTCAGGGTCACATTGGTGAATACTGTGTTATCTCTCCAGTATAAAAAACTAAAGGAGTTAGTGGGATCCAAAATGCACAATACATATTGTGAAAGTAAAAGGGGAAGAAATGTCTATAAAGGGAAGACAGTGGCCATCATTAATCATTATCGTTTTTGAAACCCTGTATTGTTTTCATTTCTCTGTTTAGTTTGGTTTTATTCAGTTTTGTTTTGTTTGATTTTATTATATTTGATGTCATGTGCTGCTATTTCAAGGATAACATACATACTATGGTAGCCATTATTAATTTCCTACTATCTTGTTTCAAAGCCCTGTATTGCTTTCATTGTTTTGTTTTGATTGATTTTATTCTATTTTGTTTTGTTTGATTTTATTATGTATGTTGGTGCAGGCAGCTACTTTGAAGATAGCAAGAGGCATTATGGTAGCCATTGTTGTTTTCATATTATCTTGTTTTGAAGTCCTATATTGGTTTCATTGTTTTGTTTTGATTGGTTTTATTCCATTATGTTTTGTTTGATTTTATTATGTCTGATGGAATGGGCAGTTAGTTTGAAGACAACAAGAGGCACTATGGTAGCCAGTATTGATTTCATTTCATCTTGTTTTGAAGTCCTGTATCGCATTCATTGTTTTGTTTAAAATATATATAAATAAATAAATAAAATCAGAACACTTCTCAGATGCACTAGTTGCAGTTTAAAGAGTCAATTTTTGCTGTGAAGAATGCCTTTCTTCACTTTCAATTCATAGTTTGATAAGATCAAAACAAGAAAGCAGCAACTATAAAATGAGTTGGTATAAAACCTCACACAAAAAGCAAAACAAGTTAACTGCAAGGATTTTTTCTTCTATGCAAGTATTTGAATCTTCAATTGGATGTTTTTATGAACTAAACTTTCAATTTAAAAGTATTGCCTAACAAGCCATAAAACAACAAATCTTGTCTAACTAAAATATTATATAGAAAAATTATAATATTCCAGGACAGTAAGGTGAAGTACAGCTAGAATTCTTAAAATGTATATGAACATGCTACAAAAATAAATTCATATATTCCAATTATATGTGTTGCCTACTGTATATAAACAATCCCATGCATTAACTATCATTTCATTATATTCCATATGTTAAATGGAACAAATGTTATTCTCATACTTTGAAAGCAACAAATAAAAACAAATATGGAATTAGGTAAAGAAAGATATTATTTGAAAGTCTACCATCATGAGGAGTACTCATTAACAGTAGTATCCATAAGTTTCTCAAAGGTCAAGCATAAAGGGTTTTCCACTTACAGGGAGGAGCATAGTAAAGACTAGATAGCAGGAAATGGGTAAATACCTGGCATGATCAGAGAGCTGGCCATAAATGTCTTTCTCTGTGGTAAGTCAAATTTAGAGAAGAGTCACTGTCTGAGTTACTTGACCATCACCGGAACAAAAATACCCACATTTGCACAAGGATTTGTTGACAGTCATCCCAGGTAGGCTGGTGTGCCTGAAAGATCAAAGTCAGAAGGTCCATCATGATTTGGGGCTTTTCTGAGGTAGGGAAGAGGACTTGGAAGGATCTGACTAAAGCTTAGTCAAGGAGAAAGCTTCTATCAACTGTACTTTTCCAATATACTCACTACCACGTGTTATTTTCTAGCTTTTTTTATATCAGTTATCCTAGCGCATGTAAGATTGTATCTTTTTATGGTTTTGACTTGCATTTTCCTAATAATTATGTTGAATATGTGCTTGTTGGTTATTTGTCGATCTTTTTGGAGAAATGTCTATTCACATTCTTCATTATTTTTCAATTGAGTTGTTTGTTGTTAAGTTGTAAAAGTTATTTTTGCATTCTATATATCAACACCATATTGTAACAAGAAAATTAAACTTGTAGCAGAAAATTCAAAGTGTAAAACTAGCTAGCAGTTTCACACCATATTGAGACAGAAAGTGCTCATCAGGCCTGCCCCATAGCTGAACCACCAAACTCAGTCAGACTTGACTGAATGCATCCAGCTTCTTTCTGTAGATAGTCTGGTCCAGGTCAACGTGACACAGTCCAGCTTTATTGCTTCTGTTTTCCTATCCAAAAATATATCCTGTTATACTAACCTGTTCCAAGGAGTGTCTAGCATAGTCAAGGAAAAGGACATATACTATTTCATCCACCTCCTCACTCCAGCTTCTTCCCAAGACTCTCCCACAATCCCTCTGACTAAATCTCCCCAATTTGCCTATGATATAGGTTATAACTGATTCACTATCAGCTTTTGTACTTCCTGCTTGCAAACCCTACATAACCAAAACCCAAAGCTGATTTGGCACTGGTGATTTGAAATGTGTCTTTTCACCAGCCCACCAGCATAATAAATAGTTTGCCTTCCAACTCCTTGGTACAAGGCATCTTCCCTTTGGTTTGGTACCAGACTTCCAAAACAATATCACACATTATTTGCAGCTATTGTCTTTTATTCCACAGATGGCCTTTTCACTCTGTTCATTGTGACCTCTGATTAGCAGAAGTTAATTTTGATGTTTTCAGTTTATCTACTTTTGCTTCCACTGCTTTTGATTTCAGTGTCATAAAGGATAGGAAGATTTGTTAATTGTGTTATGAGAGCAAAGAGCTTGAATTCAAGAATGATTATTCTTGGGTAGGACCTCATCAGACAGAAGTCATCTGGTTGCTGAGTCCTCAATGTCCTGCATCCTTCCCACCTATTTATGTCAGAGCCACCACTTCCACAACATAGTTTTCATAACCCTTGACCTCTGTGACTGTCCTCATCAAGCATGTCACAGTCATCAGCAGTGGTGTTGGATACCTGCATCTTGCAAGTTGCTGCAACCACTGGCCACACAGTGGGGTTGATGGACCAAATCAACAAAATCCTGGATCTCAGAGTGAGCACCCTCCTGTAAACATCCTAGGTCCACAGGGGACTCAGGACTTCAGGGTTTAGGGATACCTGCTGTGGCTGTGAGTATGGCAGCAGCAGCCCTGAGCCTTGACTTTGTGCAGCTGGGAGCCAAAGCCTACCCTCAGGCACTGGAAACCCTGCCCTCCCCACCACACTTGGTGGGTGGGTGCAGAAGCAAGCAGACCCAACAGACCTACGCAGGTTTGATGATATTCTCCTGTTCTGTTCATGAGAAATCAGCTCTGCACGTGGCCTACCTTTGATTCTGATATAATGAAATCTTTTAATCTGAAACTTTGAAGTAAATAAACACCTGTGATTTAAAGTGGAGAAAAAATGATGTTCATTCTTAATGGTTATCATCAACTACAAAGGAAAAGTAGTAAAAGATTCTGTAACACTTTTCTATAAATTTAATGTTCAAAGGCAGGGTGATATGGTCCTTTGCAGTCCAATGAAAAGAACCAGAAAAGTACGCAGGATAGTTCTTTTCTTTAGCACAAGCTGCTAATACAGTCTAGGCTGATAATGGCATCTGTTGTTCAAAGGAAGGAAATGAGCAACGGGGAATGTTTCTTCTCCCCACTGGCTTCTTTGTCAGCTCTCTACTCTGTGAGTCAATCTTAGCTGTTCCTTCTTCAGAAAGCCTCTCCTCCCCAGGATGTCTTTGACCTACCCTCCACTCCGGGTACCCCACCCCAGACCCTACTACTTTTCTCTTCCATAGGCTTTCAGTCATTCTTTTCCATGTGCCCTGTCCTCCCCACTTGAAGGAGCTCTAGTGTAACCTCTACTTTTCAGAAAAGTATGGGATGAATGTAGCCAAGCTACCACAAGCAGTGGTCCTAGGATCAAGGAAGAGAGTTTACAACCTGAAGAGTGACTCTTTCCTCCTCAGTTTTCACAAGTTGACTCTATTTGCTGAAAGTATCTCTCCTTTTCCTAATTTGGTAATCTTTACCCAAAGCTTCCTTTAATTCTTCAAGTTGAATCTATACCTCTAGGGAAACAATATCTAAACCCAGAAAGAAAATGATAATAAATGAGCAAGACTGTAAGAGCCAAAAACAGCAGGAAAACAAGCACAAGCAAATATTCCACTAAAAAACAATTGAGGTGTGAGAGAACTCATAGTCGAGACTTGGGAAAATAGTCAGGAGTTTAAGAAAACCCATGTTTTTGTTCATTTTCTATTGTTATAATAAAATGCCTTAGAGTAAGTAAATAATAAAAAATAAAAATTTATTTAGTTCATAGTTCTGGGTACTGAGCATTCTAAGCACATGGCACCAGCACCTGCTTGGCATTACATAAGGGTCTTTTGGCTGCATCATAGTATGGTAGAAGGCATCATAATATGGTAGAAGGTAATACATGGTGAGACAGAGCACACATATTAATTCAGGTCTCCTTCTTTTCCTTCTCCTTCTCCTCCTTCTTTGAAAACCACTAACACCATCATGGAGCCCCTACTCAACCTTATCTACTACTACTTACCTCCCAAAAGTCCCATCTCTAAATGCCATTAATTTATAATACAGGGATTAAATTTTCAACATTTGAACTGCTAGGAGAGATATTCCGATCAAAGTACAGATTAGTAAGGCTCAGCAACAAATCAGGAAATTGGTAGCATAAAAAATGCTAGGAGAGTCTCAAAACAATAAGTATTGACAGAGGAAAGGTCTAGTTAGAAAGTCTTAAGGAGCAAAGCAAGGTAGATGATGCAGGATATTGTGCTACAGGCAAGAATAAAATGCATAAACCAAAAGAGAAGTTCTCATGACATGGTCAATTTGTGCTTGAAGCAAACACCCAAGAAGCTCAGGCAGTGTATCTATTCAAAGTGCATCAAAGAGATCTCCAAGTCCTTTCTCTTATTTTTTAATGCAATACCTTTCAAAGTATATAATATTCCATCTAAAATTTTAGTATTACATTAATATGGATTTTTTAAAGTTAAGAAGCACTAAAAATACTATAAAAATAGGAATTTCTCCATCTACAATTTCCTTTCTCCTATATATTTAATCACTTGTACTAGATTTTTTTGTATACTATTTTCAGAAAAAAGTGTATGTATCAGTTTTATATAAAGGATAGATTTATGTATTATTTTGTGTATTATTTTTCTTATTCATACTTTTCGCTATCAGGTCACCAACCTATCGCATTCTTTTAACAACTTCACAGTATTTCATGTGTCTACCATATTTGTCTAATTAACCATCTATCAACATTTACACTGTATCCCTTCTTTTGTTTTTATGGAACTATGGCTAAGTTAAGACATATATTCTAAGGAATACATGAAAACATGTCTATACATTAAATCTTTACAGATGGAATTCTCTAATAAAGAGAAAGAGATCTAGGAATGGAAAGAGAGGAAAGAGGGGGATGGGAAGGGGAAATAAAACAGACTAAGATTCAATACATACACATACCACCTCATGATGAATGTATTAATTATGTATCACAAATATGTACTAATATAAATGAGTAGATAGAGTTTTGGTTAGTATTAAATTGCATTTGAAAATCCTCATTTGTTAATAGTAGCACTAAGAATATATGAAATGAATATCATTCTGTTCTTTGTCAACAGTGTACAAATTTTTTGATATTTACACATCTGATGTACAAGACATCTCCAAAATTTATCATGAGTAGAACAGAGCCAATATTTTTATGCTATCTATACTACTTTACACGGACTGTTTTCTGCATATTTTAAAATTATTTACATACTAGGAAATATAAATTTAAAAATACTGTATTTTAGTTACCACAAATATATTTCCCATTTTTACTTGCCTTACAGTTATTTGTTCCATAAATTGATTTTTAATTTTATTTTATTGTTATTTTATTCTTTAGTGGGTTTTAAGTTTTTCTTGTTTTTAACATTCATAGGATTAGATGAATTTTGCAAGTCTATATCTGGTTATCTTAGTAACTATTTTGAAGTTAACTATGCAAAATAACATCCTTAGTTATGTTACTACTGCCTTGTTTTGCAAGCCTGTATTGTTATTGTTTTGTGCTCTTTGTTACTGTTATTTATTAGTCTCTTTTGTTTCTTGGTTTTTGTTTTGTTTTGTTTTGTTTTTGTAATTTGTGAGGTTTTGTTTTGTATTTCCCTCTAACATAGAAAGGATAGATGTACATGTATAGGCTTATACAAGCCTAAAACTGCACCTAAAGAGTTTACAAGAATTGATTTTATTATGAGTGATGGTATGAACAGCTACTTTGAAGAAAATGAGACATTATGGTAGCCATTGCTGATTTCCTGTCATCTTATTGTGAAGTCCAGTAATGCTTATATCCTTTGTTTTGATTGTTCTTAGTCTGTTCTGTATTATTTGATTTCAATACGTGTGAAAGTGTGGACAGCTATTTTGAAGAGAACAAGAGACATTATGGCAGCCATTGTTGATTTTCCTATTGTTGGGTTTTGAAGCCCTGTAACGCCTTCATTCTTTTGTTTTTGTCAGTTTTATACTACTGTGTTTTGTTTGAATTCATTGTGTGTGAAGATATGGACAAGTATTTCGAGGAGGACAGGAGATGTTATGGTAGCCACTATTGATTTCCTGTTCACTTGTTTTGAAATCCTGTGTTGCTTGGTTTGTTTTGTCCTGATCTGTTTCTTCTTTTCTGTTTGTTTTGTTCTCTTTAAAATAAAATTTTAAAAAATAAAATAAAAATCATTCTTGTCCCATCAATATAAAAATACATTCTTTCATTTTTATCTAGTATTTTTATAGAATTATTTTAGAGGATGCAGGGTAAAGAATACGTTTAATTTTAACATTAAAATTTTCAATAGCTCCTATGAAAATAATCATTATGTACTGCAACCTTGTACTAATACAAACAAAAATAAATAAATAAAAATTGTTAACAAATCCTAATTCATTATAAGATTTAAAATGAATTAAAATAATCTAAGTATTTTCCAATCAATATCAACCAATTTAAATTCCAGCTGTATCAGATTCTAAATGATCTTAAATATCTACTCCAGATTGTTGCATGGGTCTGTTAGGTACACCAGTACAAAAAGTATAATATTATGACAGAGTGAACATCATTGTCCAAGTTTTTATTTTCCAATTTAAAATCCTATTTTTCTCAAGGGAAGAAAAACATGAATAGGCAGAGCACAGAAAATGTTAGAGCAGTAAAACTATTCTGTATGATACTATAATGGTAGATGCATGATATTATGCATTTGTTCAAACCTATAGAATGTATAACATCCAGAGTCAATTTTAATATAAAATGTAAACTAGGTGATAAAAGATAGACTCCTCTGTTAGAAGAGACTGATAGTGGAGGAGACTATGCCTGTGTGGGGGAGGAAGGAAATCTTTACAAGCTTTTCCCTCTACTGTGCTATGTACTTGAATCTGTTAAAAAAAAAAAAGGCTATCTTTTAAAAGTAGCAAAATACAGGATATTATATTTTAATGCCTTTGGAGTTGGTTTTAAAAGAAGACTGATTCAAAAAAACATAAATTAAGTAATGAAGGGAAATTATCATTAAAATTGATATTTTCTTCTTTAGTAATTTCTATTGGATTTCAGACCTAGGTTGACTAGCTCCAAAAATAATCCAAAGGTTTATGTTTTTAATTCAAATTATTGGTACATTTTAGATACACATAATGATCACATTCATCAAAGGAAATTTATACCTGTACATGATATATCTTGTGCAACGGTTGATGCATTGAGAAGTTTAGACACTTCACTAAGCGATTCAGTAGAGGGCCAGCGTCCTCACTTTGCAAGCATTCTGAGCCTGTGCAAGAAGAGTACACAGGTATGGTGTGGGCAAATAGTCTGCATATAATATAAGGGAGGAAAAGAGTCTTGCTCCCCAACTCCTTTTGCTCTCGCTGATTTTGCTATTTTCTGCTGCCTTGAACTTTTGCCCCTGTGCCATACCACCCTGCTTTGAAGCCAACTGATTATGAACTGAAACCTCCACAAACCGTGAGTTAAGTAAACTTTTCCTTCTTTAGTTTTGGACATCGCATATTTTGTTTCAACAATGAGAGAAAAGTAACTAAGACATCTGGATTCTTTTATTTTATGGAAAAAAGTAAAACAAAATTGCATAACAAAATAATAGGAGAATAACAGTAGTTAATACATTGCATATTATGTTTAAAGTAGTTACTCAGAGTAAAAGATACGAGCATAAAAAATTCCCCAAATGGGATCTGGGGATTTAGCTCAGCGGCACCAGCACCTGCCTCAACTCCAAATGATATTACCATGAACCTTCCTTTTCAATGAACTAAGACAAACTTGTAGCATAACTATCTTGCATTTTTTTTCCTTTCTCTGATTTTTTTTTTACTCTTTCCCTCCTCTCTCTTCCCTTCCTTATTTACAAAAATTTTGTTTCCATTTTTTTCTTCTTTTCTCATTTTTCCTTTTCCTTTTCTTCTTTTCCCCCTCCCCCTCCCTTGTTCTCCATCTTGTTGAAACATTTTATTCCCATTTCCCAATATCTATTATATATACTGGTCCTTATTTACATTTTTAGTTTCTCACAACAGAGAAACAATGTGATATTTAAACCTGTGTGTCCAATTTATTTCACTTAAGAGTATGGTTTCAAGGTGCATTGGAAGAAAGATAGCCTCTTTAACAAACGGTGCAAAAAAGTGGCTTTATGACAAAATTAAACCTAGAACCATATTTCTCACCATACACTAAATTAAAATTGAAAGGGATCAAATATCTAAATATTAAAACAAAAACCCTAAACGTTTTGGCTGATAAAATAGGTAGAACTCTTGAAGATATACATGTGGGCAAAGACTTTATGAAAAAAAAATCTGATTGCTCAGGAAATAATACAAAGAACCAACAATTAGGATCTCATCTTATTAGAAGACTTTTCCCAGCAAAAGAAACTACCAACAAAATGAAGAGACAATCCACAGAGTGGAAAAAAAGAATTTCCCAGCTATTCGTCAGACAAAGGGCTAACATCTAGAATATAAAAGGATTTTTAAAAATTTGATCTTCCAAATTTAATGCAAAGTTAACAAAGCTTATTATTGTGGTTCTACTAAACTTCTAATTTACTATAAGGAAAATTTACAACTTTACTACAGTGAATCTTCTTATTCAGTACTGAGATAGAGCTTTCCATTTATTCAAGTTTTCATTTGTATACACTCAATATTTTTGTTTAAATTTTATAGGTACTCCATATTTCTTGTTAAATGATGATCAAGTATTTTCTCTTTGTTCATATATTATGTGAAAATTTTTCTTTATATTGTCTCATTTGGGACGTGGTTCTGGAAAGCTATTTTTTTTCAGGATTAAATTAGACACATTAATAACTTCTCTTATTGTTTCTAATTGAATTTTGATTATTAATTTAGGCTGTCCAAAACTACAATAACATCATTTATAAATAATTACGATTTTTCCTCTTCAGTTTTAACTTTTGCACCTCATATTCTTTTACCTTTTCAAATTGTTGGCTTGTACTACACAAAAAAATTCTTAACAACAGTAATAGTAGCCAGGCATGATGGTATATACCTATAATCCCAGCACTTGGGAGGCTTAGGCAGGAAGATCACTGTGTGCTCGAGCCCAGCCTGGACTACATAATGAATTTAAAGCCAGCTTGAACTACATGGTGAGACTCTGTCCCAAAAAACAAAGCAAACAAATAAAAAAAGCAGTAGCAATCATTTGTCTTTTAATATATTGATGAATTCAATTTGCTAATATTTTACATCAGATTTTTACATCCATACTTTGAGTGAAATGGGAGGATTTTCCTTCATTTCTCCTTTTCTGGTAGGCTTTATTGGGGAAGTCAAAGTGAATTACTGTTTTATGATGCCTTTTAATGAACTAGTCTTACTTTAATGGAATTAATAAAGTCATTATTTTTTTATTTTGAAAGTAGTACTATTTGTTTGCTTCTGAAATATTTCTCTGCCTCAAAGTCATGAAGATAATTTCTGATAATTTCTCTTAAAAGTTTTAAAGTTTATCTTTCAGATTAAAATTTTTAATTTATCTAGAGTTTATATACTGGGTTTTTTTTGTTGTTGTTGTTTGTTTGTTTGTACTGGGAATCAAACTCAGGACGTTCTACTTGCCAGGCGGGTACTGTGCCACTGCGCTATATCACCGGCTAGAGTTGATATTAGTATGTAACATGATTCAGAAATCCAATGCTTTGTTTTCCTCATATGCATAACTGATTATACCACACTGCTTGTAATAGCTCATCATTCCCTCTTTTCCCTCCTTACACGTCCAGGATATTTACATCCAACTAACCAACCAAAATAAACAACCAATTCTAACTAAACAGTTTAGGTTGGTTGGTTTGTAAGTTCTGCCTGGCTCTTTCAATTCAATATTGGATAGAACTGGTAGTAGTGGGTTTCCTTGTCTTCTTTCTGATATTTTATGAAAGGGAATACTTTTAATAATATACCACCAAAGTGATATTTGCCAACAGAAAATAAACCATTAAAAGAATTGAATAAGTATTTTACCAAATATATGATATAGGAGTAACAAATATGCACATGAAAACAATCAAAATCACAATCATTCAGAAAATAGAAATTAATAAATAATAGTGTGCCCACTATAGTGAGAAAACCCACATTATCAATTTGTTAGATGATTAGTTACAGCACTTAGCTCCTGTTGTTATTTTTTTTCTTCTGGAAGGTTTAGATCTTCCATGAAAAAAAAAACATCTAATAAAGATTTCTGCTGAGCTGCAACATGTCCATGATTGTCTTTTAAAAAGATAAACTAGCAGCAGTGTGAGGAGGGATTGGAGTCAGATAATCTCAGGAGTGCAGAAGTTGCAGAGAAGAAAGCTGCTAGAAACACTCTAATGCAGAAAAAGAAAGCTTGAACCACAGCAGTGAGAAAGAATAGATTAAAAATTTATGCCTAAAAGAAAACCAATGAAGTCTAGCATATGATTAGATGTGAGGTATCAAGATTCCAGAATCATGAGGTCACTATTTAAAACATCGGATATTAAAATATACATTTCAAAATAGCAAAATTGTACATATCATGCCACTCTTATATTTGAGAAAAATATTAATAAGGTTAATTCTAATGATTGGAAAATCATTAAACTACGATCTTAAAGATTTTTGTCTTATTTTTTCAGATTATAAACATCACTGAATCTACCAACTTTTTCATCAGTATCACATATCACATAAGGTATGAACATTGTACTCTTACAATACAAAATTGACATGTTTTTCAGAATAAATTACATAAAGAAAAAGAATTATAGAAAACAATTTTCATTTCAAACAGAAGTGTCAGCTATGTGCAGATATACTAAAAGTTGAAAAGAAATTAAATACATTTAGAGTAGAAAGACTGAATTTGTTTGATTTGTTTAGCATATTTCAGGAAATTGAAAACATATAACCTATTTCTTCTTAAATTAGGTATAAAAGACTCCACATGTGTTTTCATGGCAGGTAGCAAAAAATCATTTTTTCTTTACCTTGGTCTTTACTTCTATTTCCAAATATTTGTTTTTGCCATATTGAGGAACATCTTCTAAACTGAAGTAAATCTTCCTTACTCATTGGTTTTTGCTTTTTCTTAATATCTTCTTTGGATCTGTGTAAACAAATATAAGGAAATGTTAGAGTCAGTATAATTTCGTACATTTTAGAAACATTTACTTTCATAGTCCAATATGAAATACTTCTGCCCTGATTTATATTCAAAAGGAAAAGCACGTTGAATTACAACTGGGGCTGCTTTTCAAACTGAATCAGATAAGTTTACTTGAACTGTAGCCGCCCTAACACCATTCCCTAAGGATCATAAGCAAACTCTCCTCCCTGGATAGTTTGCATTTTTATGATTAGATAGCACCTGAATCCTTAGGACCACTGAGCCTGTTATTGGGGTTCTGGGGTGCTGTGGACTCCTAAAGGTTGTTTCTACATTCAAATTGTCCTGAATAAAGAATTGGACAGTAAACAAGGTAGCAGACATTTGCGTTTATTAAAAGTAGGAAAAGAAATATGCTCTGTAGGTGAGTTGCAGACCAATTAATAGTGGGAAAAGAAGTACACTCTGCAGAGTGCAGAGTGGGCCACTGGAAGAGCTTACAGTGGCCAACAGATTAAGAGCAGCTATCTTTTGTATCCCTCACTCCTCAGGCTGATGTCAGATCTAAGCTAATGTCAGACCAGGCAGACGTGCTACTGAAAATCTTCTTGATCTTGGGTGAGAAGAACTAAAGATAGCATTCTCTGATTGGTACCAGGTGCATGGATTGGAAGCTGCTCTACACATGCCCTGAGTGGTGCATCACATACGAATGCTTTTGGGTCTCCCATTGATCTATATCTTACTATTTAATGCACAATTAATGTTGAGGTCAGAGTTGTCATATTCTCTTATTTCCTGCTTTGTAGCCATTGGTTTTCTCAGTGGTAATTTAAATCACTACACCAGCTTGGTGTAGTAGTAGAAGATTTTTGTGCCCAACAGAAATACAGAGGCATAAGAGCTGAGTTTGTCAAAGAAACACCTGAATTTGAGCTGATTTTGACCTTGAGTCTGATATTTATCCTTGCTGACATGAGGTTGTGAGTTCGATCCCCGGTACAAAAAAAAAAATTGTGAAAACATTTAAAAAATTGAAAGTATGTGCAAAAGCAATAAATGGTCTATGAAGCACTTCTCTAAAACTGATGGTACTTTTGCACACACAATGAGATCGAGATAGAAATAAAAACTAAACAGAAAGGAAACAAAGTAAATCATAATTCTAAAAATGAAAACTGCAACATCAGGATACAAAGCCAGTTTATATATTTTTTTGTATTCTCTCCTCCCAGGACACAGTAAGCCAGGACAATTCCCTTTCACCTAAAAATAAGTTTACAAACAAATAACTTTTAACTTGTAAATGGTCATCTTTTACCAGTGCATAGACGATGTTTCTCCTGTAAATTAGGATTTTTCCCTCCAGAGAAACCATTTTATTACTATGGCTGGGTCATCCTCTTCCACCTAACTGGCCAAGATCAAGACCATTGATTATCAAATTCCACAGATTTCCACCACCAAAAACACACAAGTACTCCCAGTTCCAAATTATAATGCACCTCATTTCTCTGAGAAACTACGCTCCACTCTTGAGCACATCTTAGCATCTCTGCCTATTAAATCCTTTCCATGCCTCTTAGTGATGCATCATAAAAAGACTTTTCCCATGATAGGAGTCAGGAAATCTGAAAATTTATTTTATAAAAGAATGAGTTAAATTCCTCATTGCAGCTTTCTCTTGGCATTTGTTTTAAATAGATCACTTCACTTTCAAAAGAGAACCATTAAGAGTGGGTCAGTTTTATTATGTAAGAGTTTTATTTTCTAAATTTCAACTGTCAAATCATGGGATATTGTAAGAAATTCACAAATAACCAACCTATACATGTATCCCAAACGTATTTGTTTAAATATGTGTTAAATTTACAAATGTAAATGATTCCATATGATCATACTAAAATGAAAGGTCATTATTTAAAAAATCAGTATAGATTTTATTTTAAAACATTCTTAGAAATCCAAAGACCTTTGTGTTTTCTTGTTGTCCTCAGAAACTCACACGTTATCTGTCTTTTCTAGCTGAATATTAATTTCTTCTTTCAAACTTCGAGGTAAAGTTCCGGGTAGCATTTTTCCTTATGTATAATACTGCCAAATATAGGACTCACACTGAGGAAAGAGACTAGGGAATGACAAAGTGGCAGGAAAAGTGGGCAAGATCTGATAAATACGAAGTTTTGCAACAGTTCCCAAAGACCTGCATGTGGTTGGGAACATGAGAAAATACTGT
>RJWM01004078.1:14146-52955 GCA_004363535.1 Dasyprocta punctata | reverse complement strand
ATTCTCTCTTGCACAGTGATCTGTTCTCACCCTGTATTTTTCTACTTTTAGGTGGCCCAAACTCACTCTACAGAGCATCTTTCTTTTCCTACCTATAAGAAATGTAAGAGTAAAACCTCACTGCATTTTGTACTTGTTTTGACCAATTCTTTGCTCAGAACAGAAAGAACCTATAAACTACCTCCAGAAGGAGACTCCAGCACCCCAAAACCCAGTAAGAACACCAGGGGATTGTAGTTATACATCTAAGTGTTTTGAGATGGAGAGAAAGACTTATCCAGATATTGATTTCATTTTCTAAAGAATTAATTTTGTCCATTTGGAAATTGCCATTATATGATTGCTGGCTTTGGAATTTAGCCAGGATAACAGTTTTGGCAATTCATTTTCCTGGTCTTATGAAATCTGCCACCTATTTTGTTAATGAATAAAACAGGTCAGGGCCTGGGCATTAGTTTAAATCCAAATGCCAGGACTTCCAGTAACTCAGCATATTCTTTATAGTTTTGCTCAAGACATTGCTTCTAGAATCCTCAGCATCAAGACATGGAAGTAGCTATCAAATCAATACAGGTTAGAAAGTGAGATTTGCACACATCCCAATTCCCTATGAAACCAGAAAGCCTAGAAAAAAAATGATGCTAAATTTTCCAGGAAGTCAAGGTAGATTAACTGCCGTAGAATTTGAGTCCTTGTCTTGGTTATAAAATGTAGTGTGTGATCTTTAAAAAGACACTAAAGCCACCTGTCTCTAGACCTTTAAAATGGAGACATCTACCTGACTTCCACAGAATGAGGAATGTGTCTGACAGCGTTTCAGAGTAAACATCTATCTATCTATAATCATAGCATTGTTATTAATGAAAGTTCATGGTAAGAGATGTTTGTGATTATTGGCATCTATCTGCAGTTGTTGCTATGTTGTTGCTTTTTAAAAGGCACATTAAGAAGTGCTTTTTGTCTGCAAGTCCCTAGATGTGATAATTTACCCGCATTCTTAAACTTCACACTCTGTATGAACATTGCTTGATGTTTCTTCACATGTTTTGCAAGGCAAACTTTCAGCTAAAAATGAGAAACCAAATATAGGCTTAGAAGAGAGAACATTATCCTGATTAGGCTTTCTCTGATGTAGGAAGATTCATGTTGAGCTTGTTAAACAATGAAAAGCGTATCTGCAAGCCTAAAAGGACCAGACTTGGTTCATCACTGTTTTTCCAATATCTAAAATAGTACCCAATGCAGAAAAGCAATGTAATCTTTTTCTGAATCACTTAATACTCTTTTAACTAGTGTCATTGGTACATCCAACTAGAAAGGTGAAATATTTTTTGGTAGACTGTTGTGTGGCTCTTCTCAGAATGCTGCATATACACCATCTGCTCTAGCTTTGTCCTGCAATATTCCCCAAAGGCCATGTGTTAAAGGCTTAGTCTCCAGGGTGGTATTATTGGGAGGTGTGGAACCTTCACAAGGTAGGGTGTAGCAGGTCTTTATGTTATTGAGAATGTCCTCCTGATGGGGGCTGTAAGAATCTAGCCTCTTCCTCTTTCTTGCCTTTGTTTCTTGGCCAGGAAGTGAGGAGATTTGCTCTGCCATATTCTCCCACCAAATGGAGTTAATCAGTCCTGAGTCTCTCAAACTGTGAGCTAAAATAAACCTTTTATATTAACAAGTTGAATATCTCAGGTATTTTATTCTAATGATGGAAAGCTAGTGACCTCTCAAGTCTTTTGAAACTTGGAGCTTCCAAGGCAAGAGCACCAATCACTAACCTGTTCAATAATACATATTTGATAATATTTCAATATAATACTTATCTGATAATATATTAATATATTTGATAATATAGCAGTCATATGTATATCTGTCTTAAACCAGGGTGTATACATTTAATCATGTATATGCTCAATGTGTCTTCACATATATATTTGACACACATGTACGCATTATATATGTATACATATATCTATGTACATCTACATATGTAATTTGGTATTTATGCAATTTGATAATTTTGTTGTATATGTACATAGGAATAAAAAGCTTTCTAGTAATTCTCTATTAACTGAAATGTTCAAGGCATAGAATGTCATGATAACTTTAAGGTTTTTTCAACAATCATACAAGAAGAATTTTTTTAATTTCAAGCTTTGTTGAGATAATCTTGATTTGAATCTAAGTTTGTTTTTCCCATCTCTTCCTGGAAATTATCGCATAAATATAATGAAAAATTATTTCTGAAAATCTTACAGTAACTGAATGTTGTCATCCTGAATATTGGTTTTTATTGTGTGGCAGAATAAATAAGAGTTTGGGCTGATTTTGTTTTGATCATATTATGTACAGTAAACTTGTTTTGAGAATAAATCTCTATTGCCAGCTTGTTTACAGTATTTTCTTTTTTGTTTTAATTGTTAATTGTTTTAAATGAAACTGTGGGGTACAAAAAAAGCCTTGCCTTATTATGGGGAATTCACTGAAGTGATTTTAATAAGTACATGTTTTACTCAATGAATTTTTGTATTTCTCTAGTCATTTTTGTTTCCTCTGTAGATTCCATCTTCTAAGATGACAACTGTATGAGAAAAATGAACCTCATGTCTTCCTTCCTTATGTGATCACCTTATTGCTTAGAATCTTCAGAACTCTCATCAGATTAGTTGTATATGACACAAATTGTTACATAAGTCATTGTTTATGAACATCTGAAAAGAAAATATGGCTTAATAATGGAGGAATATTTGGGATCTTGGCTATGATACTACTGCTTCTAAAGCATCATGTAGTACTCTTGGTGTGAACTGTGTCAACTCTGCCAATCAAAAGAATCCACACTTTGAGCTTCTGTATTTTTTACAGCAGAATTTAACAGGTGATGTTGTAATTCTGCAATTTTAAGCCCAGATTAAAGTTTTCTATTATATGTAGTGTGATCAAAAACAGTGGTAAAGATTTAAACTTTTAAAAATGTATTTCAGTAAAAGACATATTGCCATGACTCACTTTCAAAATACTTCCAATTTTTTAAACACACTTAACCCATCAATCTTGCCACTTTCTGAAGCAGTTCTGGAAATTCTTTTTCAGGAGTGTCTTTAGTTGTGTTGTGGCTGTCATGAAGTCCTGATTTGATTCAAAACACTTGCCTTTTGTCTTAGTTACCTTTCTCATTGCTGACACAAAATATGTGAACCAAAAGCTAAAGGCGGAAAGTCATTTGACTTACAGTTTGTAGAGGTTTTAGTCCACAGTTGGCTGACTCCAAGGTAAGGTGGTATGGCAGAGGGACATTGCAGAGAAACAGTTCAGGGTGGGCAGAAGGTAGCAAAATAAACAACTCACAAGCCACAAGTGACAAGACAACTCACTTTCTTCCCCTTCTATATTCTATCTAGGCTCTCTGGCTTAGTGCAGGTGCCAAACCAGTGGACTAATTTACTAATCACACATCCTTAACCCTAGCATCACACATTCTAGATCTAGCCACCTCTGAAAAAGCCCTACCCATGACTGCATGAGACTTTGGGGGAACATCTAGACATAAGCCAGAACATTCTGAACTTTGACCCCCAAAGATTCATGTACATCCCTTTATGTAAAAGGCATCGAGTCTATCTCTAAGAACTGCTTCCCACCAGTTTCAGCACTGCTGCAAAGTCCAAACCTAAAGCCTCCTCTGAGATTTATTTCTTATTTATTTATTTATTTATTTTTGGGCACTAGGAATGGAACTCAGGACCTCTCACTTGCCAGGCAGGTGTTGCGCCACTAAGCTATATTCCCAGCTCTTCCAAAATTTAAATCAAACTCTCAGCTGCAAGCTTCTGTACAAATGAAAAGAAGTTAAGCACTTCCAATATAAAATGACACAAGATAAAATTCCCATTCCAAAAAGTACAAATTTGGGGATAGAAAAAAATGAGAATAATCCAAGTCCAAATCAAACAGAGCAAACATTAAATTCTATAGTTCTATGTCCAGCATCGAAGGCTATCTATACAAATTGTTCACTCCAAAGGGCTTGAGTTGGGTGACTCTGCCTCTACAGCACTGCAGGTGGTTGTGGTTCTCATGGCTTCCCTCTTGGGCTGATTCTGCTCCCTTCTGGCAGTTTTTCTCAGACAATCCATATTCCTAGTTTCTCCACACTTCTGGGTTCTTTATTTAACCTTCCACTCTATGCTCACAGCTTCACACGTTGCCATTGCAGGGGCACGTTGACTGACCTCCCAGGCCTTCTTTTGAAATCTGGGCAGAAGCCTTCCTGACCCTACAACTCTTGCATTCTGCATACATCTAAAACCAGTAGTACATAAATAAGGCCTGAATCTGCTGCCAACTGGAGGTATAGTTAGGCTTTCTTTCCCTTGGTTGTAGGGGTCAAATGTCTATGAATCAAATCCCTAGCAACAACTTCACTAGGCCTCTATCATGCTGTAACATGGTGTTCTGGGGCTCTCTTCTCAAAGCCAAGTCTTTCACTTTTGTAAGTTTGAAGCTGCAAAGCCTGGATTTCTGCTCTTTCATGTGATGCCCTCAGACTACTTTTTCTATTCTCCCGTTTCTTCTCAGCAGTCAAGATCTCTTCCGCTCTATATTTGCTGTCCACAGCTTTCCTGGAGAATCATTGTGCTCGGCTCTTTACTCTTGATTTCATTATAGATATGACTAAAACCCTCCAACAGTAACAATTCCTCAACATTAGCCAGTATTGAAATTTCTTCTGTAAGATTAATTAGTCTGCCATCCTTAATCTCAGAGTGGGGCAAATTCTCTGGACACAAGTAAAGCACAGACGAACTTTCTGCAAAGGCATAGCACACATTGCCTGGAGTCCAACAGCCAAAGCAGTGCTTCTTCATAGCAGAAACTTCCTGAGCCTGGTGTTTACTGACAGCATTTCTCTCAGACTTCTGGGCATATGAGATATGACTAAAATCTCCCATCGAGTACAGCTTAAAGCATTCCAGGTCTGCTTTTTCAACTGGCATCACCTGAACTTTCCAAACTCTTCCCACAAACCAGTTATAAAGGCTCTTAAGTCATATGGTCACACATGGTCACAGAAATGACTCCACTTCTCTGGTACCAAATTCTGTCTTACTTAATTTTCTCTCAGAATGTACTAGTTTGTATCTAGATTTCCCCCAAGAAAACCTCCTATGTTCATAGGTGGAGCTTTTTCAGAGGTGGCTAGATCTAGAATGAGTGATGCTGGAATTGTTTGTGTAATTAGCAAATTAGTCCACTGGTTTGGCACTTGCCCTAAGCCACATAGCCTAGATAGAATGTAAAAGGGGAAGAAAGTGACTTATCACTTGTGGCTTGTGGCTTGCTTATTCTGCTACCCTCTGCCCACCATGAACTCTTTCTCCTCTGCAATGTCCCTCTGCCATGCCACCTTATCTTGGAGCCAGCCAACTGTGCACTAAAGCCTCTATAAACTGTAAGCCAAATAAACCTTCCCTCCTCTAACTTTTGGTTCAGGTATTTTGCCTCAGCAATAAGAAAAGTGTCTAAGACACCTTTCACAGTCATTTTAACTTTAGGGAACAATCAGAATTTTCATGGTGCCAGAGTCGGTGAATAAATTCAACAAGGATGCACCATAGCATTTTCATGCACCTTCTTTTGTGTTGCTGGTACTAGGTAGCAAAGTTCATCATATTTTTGGCAATATCTCCTAAAGACACTCACAAAAGAAGACTTCTGGAACTGCTTCAGAAAATGATAAGAATGATGGGATTAGTGTGTTCAAAGAAAGGGGAAGTATTTTGAGGGGAATTAATGGCAACACATCTTTCACTGTAATAAATTTTTAAATTTAAACATTTGCCACATATTTTGATCTCTCCTTGTATTTTCTCTGGAATTAACTCTAACAGTCAATAGTCATCTCTTAGTATTAATAGGGATTGGTTTCAGGACCCCTTCTGGTGTCAAAATTCATGGTTGCTCAAATGTGTTATTTAAAATTGTGTAGTATTTGCATAAAACAGGGATGATGAAACTTTTAGTGACCAACTACCCACACTGCACCCAAAACCCACTTATTTACCTCAAAGTGGAAACACTGAAATTCAACCTGAGTACTGAGGGATTTTTTGTTGTTGTTGTTGTTTTGGCACCGGGGATTGAACTCACAACCTCGTGTCTGCCTGACAGGTGCCTAAGCCGCTGAGCCAAACTCCCAGTACTAGTACTGAGGTTTTTATTTAGAAAAATAACAACTGTTATCCAATGCACAGCTACTGGCAGGACTTGGCTCACGTGCCAACAGAGAGGACTCTGCCTGCTCACTGTGGCACGTGTACCATAGGTTCACCAACACTGCTACAGAACCCTTGTGAATTCTCCTGTATAACTTAAATAGTCTCTAGATTAATTAAAAAATACCTAGTTAGATGTAAATGCTATGCAAACAACTGTTACACTGGTTATTTAAGGAATAAAGACCAAAAAAAATCTGTGAATATTCAATACAGACACAATGTTTTTTAACATTTTTGATTACAAGGTAGTTGAGTCCATGGATATGGACTGCTGTACTTGTTCAAGTATGTATTGCTCAACAAACTAAAACTAACTTAATTTTCACCTAATTGCCTAGAAATTTGACGTAGTAGCTAATCCATGACAGATTCTTGAGCAATATTGCTGAGTCAGTTAACTAAAGGAACAGGTAGTCTGCCTTTATAACAGGTAGTCTGGCAAGCAGGGTTAACTTTCATTACACATCAACAGGGACATTATCTATGTCGATCGCATCAAGAATTAGAACTAACGTTTTCAGTTACACATCAATAAGTCTTAGTTGCACACTTGTTTCCAGTTGGAGTCTGATATCAAGATCCTTAGACAGACTCTAAATCCTCTTATGTACAAATTGGTTCCAGGGTAACAGAGGAAGCTCAATTTGTCCTTGCCTCCTGATATCATTGCAAATGTCACCTCTGAGAATGCCCATAGACTGGCTGCACTACACATCTGAACAAAGTCCTAGCATCTTTTGTGATGGGAACAAAATACTAAAATACAAACTTACGATGCCATTGTACTTCCCTACTTTCTAAAGAAGATTCTGTGTTTGTGCTGCTATACCAATATGTGTAACAGGTTGGAAGAAGAAAGAAAACAGAGAGGAATTTGGTTGATTAAGCAAAGCAGGCATAATGAAAGAGGAGATGAAGCCAGAAAGGAATGAATGCATAGGAAATGAGCAAAGGTTTTAAAAGAAAGGGGAAAAAAAGGTCTTGAGAAAAGAATTGACAATCGATACCCTGAGTAAGATTTTAGTGGTGGGAACATCTAAAGAGGATATTAAAAAAGCTTTGGTATTGTGCTGAGAACTATTACCCCTTTCACAGTCTCAAGGATAAGCGTGTCACATTCTTCAATATCTTGGGAGAAAAATGTGTCTTGTGTGAGTCATCACAGCAACATGAGACTAAGATGGGTGCCAGAGTCGCTTTTTCTATGGGTTTCACTTACAACTGGCAGAAACCTTAAAAATTTATCTCTCATGTTTAACATTTAAGGAAGCAAGTGCAGGGAAGTAAAAAAAAATAATAAATCAGGTCCAAGTCACATATATGGTCTGCTCCATTACTTAAAACTGAATGTATGTATGAGCAACTTTGCTGCAAAAAGAAAGTGAGAGAAGTCACAAAACAAAGTACAAGTTGCAATATGAAACATAAGTAAATATCCATTTCATCATGATGGATTAAGTATATTCCACCATTTCCCTCTCTCTGCAAACCTTAAAATTGTAGAAAATATCTCTTAAAACAAAATTTAAATATAGAAATACCATATATGTACATTAACATATAAAGTAATTATACAAGCAAAAATTTTGAAATATATCCAGTTATATATTCAAAATATAATAAATTAAATATGTGAGTATTTTAAATAAGAATAGGAATTCATAATGATACAAAAACTGAAGACAAACTCCTCAACAATGGAAAGAAGATAGAAACTTGTAATGAAATGCCACAAGCATATAGGAAATCTGCAATCTAGGACACACAATCAATCAATCAATCAATCAGTTTGCAAAAGGACTGAGTGCATCTAATTCTGTGCTCAGAAACACAGAAAGCACATGATGGGGAATTAATTGGATTATTTTTTTGGCAGTACTGTGCAGTCCAATAGCCAAGAGCTTACTGCATACTAGGATCACTCTTAAGAAAGTAGTTAAATGAGTCAACTTCAGGACAGGCACCAGCAGCAGTCATTACTACCTCCAATTAAAAACAGTGAATGTTCCAGTGTGAATGTTCCAGGCAAGGCAGACAGTAGATAGCCTGTAAGATACAGAGGAAACACATAGCTAGAAGATCATCCCAAGCATGGAGGTATTGTCCATACCTTTTACCTTGCAGCCCTTCGACAGTGCAAGGGATCTACTCTACCTTCCAAGAAAGCTGTAGAACAGAGGCAGTAGAAACACCAGAGAATACCTGAGAATAAGGTACCAAAAAATGATATCAGCATGAGAGATGAAATGAAGTGAATGGAGAAATACATCATGAGCAAATAAGGAAAAAAGTAGATGAAATCATAAGTATGGTTAACATAGAAAACAAATGTTAACAGAGCCTCTGTTTTTCTTCCATGTAGTACATAAACAGCTCGAAACAGCAACATAATATGTATTGATTCCTGGAATTATTTTGCATGGTTAATTTTATGTCAACTTGGGTAAAGATTTGTCCTTGCCAATGTAGATTGACATTGTCCAATCTATTGAGGTCATGAACAAAACGAAATATCAAAGAAAGGGAAAATTTATTCTATTTTCTTTAGTTGGCACATTCATCTTTTGTCCTCAAGCATTAAGGCTCCTGGTTTTAAGATTTTAAACTCAAGCAGGTTTACACAAGTGTATTTTTCAGTTCTCCAGTTTTCAGATAGTACAAGTTAGACTTCAGGACATCTAGGATACTTATATTTCCTCTTATGTATCTACAAATTTCCATTGATTCTGTTCTCTGAAGAATCTTGACCGGTACAGTTATTATAACAAAGTACCATAGACTGGGTGACTTAAAAAACAGAAATTTTTTTCTCTTAATTCTGGAGAAGAAAAATCCCCAAGATAAAGATGTCAGTAGGGTTGAAGGGTTTTGTTCTGAGCTTCCTTTCCCCTGCTTGTAGATGACTATCTTCTTGAGCCATCACACAGTGTTCTCTCTGTGTCTGTGTCCTAATCTCTTGTTTCTCTTCTTTTATTTAACCAGGAACATCATAATTATTTTTAAAATTTTATTATGATCACATTCTTCATGGGGAGTTGGTATGGGTCCATAGCACATCTTAATTCTTTGAATGAACAATTTAGCAAAGAATTAGAGTTCTCTTTTTATGAGAACACCAGTCATATTGGATTAAAGACCACTCAAACTGACCTCATTTTAAATCAATTTCCTATTTAAAGATGCTCAATGTCCAAAATAAATCACATTCTGAGAGATTTAAGATTGCTTCTATATATGAATTTTGGGAAATACAACTCAGTTCATAACACAAAGGCTGAAGTATGATTAATTATATGATTCTCTATGTTTCTAAGACAAAAATGAATCAGATGCTCAGGAAAAGCACCATATTCCTACTACCAAGAATGAAAAAAATAACTCATTCTGACTTTTAAAAAGAGATCACTGAGTAATAGGTAAGAAATTCTTTAACAATCTTCTCACAGTAAACACAGTGCATATTATAGCAGTGTTTCTTGCAGGGTTCTTCAATATCCACAATGTTATTCAATGGTGTAATGCCAAAATGCACGTTAGAAGAAATATATCTATAAGAATCCAAGCTCACACCATGATTTGAGTAACCACAAGATAAATTTTACAATGTCTAGAAGAATAGATGACTAGCCATTTTTAGGCAAAACTTTCACCAACATTTTTCTCATCCAGAACTTCAGAAGTCTGGAGAGAGGGTAGGTTTAAAGTTTCATTTCTAAAAGGGAACTTAAAGTCCAATTATTTCATGTTGTCATTTCAATGTAGACACAAATGTATTCAGGTCATTAGAACAGGCTTAACTTATCCTTCTAAAATGACAGTTCTTCTTAATAGTAAACACATGTACTCTCCAAATTATTGTGCTCTCAATAATAGAGGTACACTTCCTTCCCCCAAAAGAAAAAAGGCTTGACACAAGTTCTGTGCCTATATCAGTATAGAATCAGTGCCGAAGCAAAGACTGAAATTTAGTTTTCCCTAACTATACTGTATCCCAGGTATTCTCAAACCTGACCGTTTTGCCTCACCTGCACCTGGGATATTTGGTAAAACTTTAATGGCAGAGCTCTGGCCCCGCATTTCTGACTTTGTAGATCTGAGGTAGGACCCATGATTCTACATTTCTAAAAGGTTTTACCATTCCCTACACAACAATGTTATGGTGGTTCATGATCTTCCCCACTTACAAGCTCTTGTATCATGGGGAGGCTATGTGACTTCCTTCAGTGTCACATCCTTGTCCATAAAATGAGAGTAAAGTTATCAGGCATTTAACAATCAACCTGAGAGATTAAAAGAGAGTAAACTAAGGAACACCCTATGTTGATTTCATTTTAGTGCTATCTCCAGTGCAACAAGCTGCTCAGCTCATTTTTTCCATGAAGCAGAATGTGAAAATGATTCCCCTTCTCTCTCAGTTTTGGCTCAAGTCCACAAGTCTGAACATAGACTTAGAGATGCCCAAAACCTCCCTCGTAACAAAGTGCGGTGCTAGATTAACAACTCAAAATTTGTAAAGGTGATAATCAAGTACTCTTTCTGGAATGACTCTACACATGCTTCCCTTAAGGACTTTTTTTAAAGTCTTAAACTGAAAAACTAAGAAATACTTGTAGCAGTGGGAGTATTTCTGAGACTCTCACAGGTCATCTGTGTAAGAAAGTACACAACCCCTTTAATTTCCTCACTTACAAAATCACCGTGTTGAGTGAACAACTCCTGATCACAACAGTTCAGGTCAAGGAAGGACTGTCAGGGACCTCACCAGGACTTTCTGGCTCCAACCCAGGAGCAACCAGTCAGCCCTGTGAAGGACAGCACAGCAGGAAGAAGAGGACTGCCAGACGGAGGGAAGGACAGGACATGAGTACATGCCAATCTCACTTCACCTCTCTCTTGCCAATTCCCAACTGCAGCACCTTGAGCTGCAGAAGAAAGACAACTTTAATGTCCAGTAACATTCTGAGTTCTCATTATTACAATAGGCAGGGTATTTTTTCAATTAAAATGACTTATTTTATAAGTAACAGAAGATTTGTTATTATTTTAAAGCATCAACAAATGTTCATAGACCTGCATAGAATTTCATCCAAAGATAAGAAAGAAATACTCTTACTTATTTGATTAAGCAATCAGGACAGAATACAAGATGCTTTGGGGTTTTACCCCTAAAGTTTTGGTGTGAAAAGGACCTCTTACATTTCCGATCCTAAACGTCCACAATGCTGAAAGATATTTCTTGGTTCTGAGGTTGTTTTCATGCAAAGTATACTAGGTCAAAGAGTATCTTTCTTTTAATATCACTTTCAAAGAAAAGTGTGTTAGTTACTTTTCTCATTGCTGAGACAAAATACCTAATAACTACAAGTTAAGGGAGGAAAGGTCTATTTGGATTACAGTATGTAGAGGTTTCAGTCCATAATTGGCTGACTCCAAAGAAAGAGGATACATAGCAGAGGGACAACAGTTCATGGCAGATAAAAGGTAGCAAGGCAACAAGGGACAAGACAAGTCTCTTTCTGTACCTTATACTGTATCCAGGGTACTAGGATTATAGCAGTGACAAGCCAATAAGTGGACTGATTTAATAATCACCCACCTTTAATCCTAGCATTGCAACATGAATCAATCACATACGCTAGATTCAGTCACCTCTGATAAATCCTCATCTGTGACTACATGAGGCTTTGGGGAGACAACTGAACACAAGTCATAACAAAAGGACACATGATCACTTGAAGCACTTCTTAGAAGCCCAATACTATGTCTTAAAATTATATAGTCTAGATGTGGGCAAGGTGGTGGCATACACTTGTAGTCCCTGTTACTGCTCAGGAAATTATTATGGGGAGTGCTTAAGGGTATTTTAAGAGAGCCTGGGCAACATAGCAAGGTCCTATCTCAAAAAGATCCATAATATTTTAGGGACTATCATGAAATATTTTGCATATATGTATGAGGAAGTAGGTAAAATATGTTCCATTTATATTTAATGAATATAAATGAGATATTTTTAGAAAACTCGAAGAAACCTAGCACAGTTCAGATCATTCCACTATTGTGGAATGGAAGTAAAATGCTCCACTGATATTGACTCACTTTCCAAACCAAATCATTACTTGCAGAGAGGCACATTTGGTAGACAAAAAATCAAAACTTTTCAAATATTTGGAGCAGTACTTACGTTCTCCTTATGCTTTTAAACTGTTTTTATTGAGTGTTTGAAATGGTATATGAAGCACCATGAAGGAGTTAAGCTATCAGAAACTAGAATTTGGGTATACTGTGAATATTTTTCGGTGAGCATGCTCTTGAAACTTGACTGCCACTGCATAATTTCTTGCTGGAGAACATTCTGAATTGTTTTGCTTTCTTTCATTTCTCAGAAAATTTTGGCTAAAAATTAAATGCTATTTGTTGAAGTTAGCACAAAGTATTTACTGTACTTCTAGTTCACTTTCAATCTAAGACATTACTACAAAATACAACACATACTTGTCTCCCTTCACACAACTGAAAAAACTCCTTTTCCAATGAAAAGTGGTTCCTGTACTTACAATACATTCTAATAAATTTCACATATATACACACATACATACAGACCAAAAATGTAAAAAACAGGAATTCTCAAACTGCATGTGAGATTTTGACATAAACTTAAGAAATGCTTATTCACATGGAGAGCTCATCCCTACTTTACATGAGGAGTTTTCTGGCCATGAAAGTAATTCAAGGAATTTCTAGTATCTCAAAATAATAAACAAAGCACTTATAAAGTGGCTTACCATACTTTTTAACTGGAACGTAATTCAATGTTCTATATTTACCTCATTAGGGGAGAATCAGCAAATATCATAGTCTTTTATAATCCAAAGAAATAAGGTAAGTGATATAGAGTAGAGAAAATTATAAAAGAATGAAAATTAGAATTCCAATCACTGGCAATAACTTTTAGGCCTAAAAGTTCACTTCTCTAATTATTGAATGGTATAAAAGATGCATAAACACACACCACAGCTTTATATAAATTTGATCATAGCATTGCAGAGGTATGTCAAAGCAGATTCTAATACTGATTCTGGCATTATCTACTTGTAATGCCTGAGATAGTTTTTGTTTATCTCTGCAGAGCTTTGGTGTTAATAGTAACATCTTCCCTATTGATTAAAGCTGTTGAGAGAGTCTAGACAGTAAAGACACTGTGGGAAAATAGAAAAGGAGCAAGAGAAGGAGAAATGGAGGAAGGGAGGGAGGAGGAAAGGAAAGCCTTAAAAACTAGTCAGACTTGAGTTTAAAACCAGACTGTGACACATCCAACAAAAGACTTTGTCCAGTTCATTTCACTTCATCCTTATTTTCTCATCTGGAAAATGTAGATGTATTTATTCAAAATATATATCAATGCTAAAGGAATTAAATGTTACAACATATGTCAAAATTTAATATACTATAAGTACTCCATAGATAGCAGTTAAAATTATTAACCATAGATGTGAAAATACTTGGGGTAAATGAAGTGTTTTGCAAATGTAAGTCACTAACACCTTATATTATACCCGCAAAACTGGGCAAAAGGGCACTTCTCTCTGAAAGAAAACATTGTCGCATACATGCTTACTCTCCTCTGCTCTTTTCTTTCTTTGCTCCTACCCTTTTCCATGAAATCTTTCTTACATCTTTCTAAAAATTCACAACACTTCTTATGTTGACCACCAAAGCAATAGTATCTGCCACTTATCTAATGCCTCTTTTTGTAGCCAAAGATTTATAATTAATTTAATATACTCTCTTATTATTAGAAAATATTTCCATACTCCAGGGGCTTCCCTCTTAGACTTCCAGATCATGGAAGTCTCATTTCTAAATCATAGTGCTGCTTATACTGAACTGTATATACATCTGTACTGTGGTTGACACAGTTTCACAATCAAATGCTTATTTTTAAAATGATTGCACAGACTTAACCTGTATCCCAATCCTATTAAAAGCACGAGTAACGACTTCTGAAAACTTTTAAGAATTATATGCTGTGAGTGATGTTGAGCAAGGGCCTGAAAACACAGCTCAAGCCTATGCCCTTCTTTGGCACTGACTGTTACAGTACAGACCATTTGCAGGTTCCCCGTGCCAGTAAAACACTGAAAAGGGGCAGCTTTTGTAATAGGATCATTGCTAAAATGAAATGAGTCAATCTGATCAATAGAAATTGCACATGCAGCAAAGAGCTCTTAATGGATCCTAATCTCCATTAGGCTGAGTTGGAGGAAGTTGGAGGGGAAGCTGCATCACATTTCAGCCATTTATAGTAGCATCGCGGTCATGAGCAGCTCTCAGGGAACCAGAGTATTCGTCCTGGGGTGCTCTGGGACAACCATCAATGGGATGGTAAACTCTTGCATCACTGGTGTCCAGGAAATGCTCTGGGGGATACTCCAGAGAATTGTCTCTAAGGCTTATGAAAATTTTAGCAGGAATTCATGGTGGGTCAACCAGAAAAACATTAGCACATGAAGCTTTTCTGTCATATGTAATTAAATGTGGTTTAGGATCCCTCAGACATGATTTATAAAACCAGTAAGAACAGTTTCAAGTTTGTTACCAGAGGCCCACAAAGTGAGTGCTCTGCAGAGAACAAAGATCAAGTTTTCCAGAAATGGCATAATTTGAACATGACATATGAAAATATGTATTTTAAAAAATCTAATGTTTGGATGCCCAGAATGTGCAACTAACTGCCTCTCAATTTAATATAAAATAAGAAAAGCTTTATATGGAAATTTGGAAGAAAAAGAAAATTGCACACAATTTAGAAGAATATCCATTGTGCATGCACTCAGAAATTATAGCACAATACCTCCTAATTAATGCTGATTGAAGACTTTGATTTCAAAAATTGTAAAATTTAATACATGGACATTGCATTATACATTCATACACCCTCCACACAAAGTCCTCCTTGTCAGAGACCAAAATAGAGTAACCAGTAATACAGTTTGTTGCTTTTTTCTTACTCCAAGTAAAATTTATCATATAAATGCCAAAATCCAAAATTAAGAAAAAGAAAATGCCCTTGGGCTATGGCACAAATGTTTGGGCTAATTGTTTGGAAATATAAGTGTTTTCTTCTATATCACATTTAGAATTTCAAATGTAGCTGCTTTCTTCGTCTACGATTTTATAATGCATTATTATTTTTATTATTATAGAACTTCATTACTAGATATAAAAAGGGCTCATTTTCATGTATGACTAGACGATATCTACAAAGGTTTCTGATACATTGTGAATGAATAAATGAATTGTCAACCCCTTGAGAACCAAAATGTACTTTTAATCAGTTTATGGCCTTTGCCTAAGACAATGCTATCATGAAAGGAACACACAATAGATTTTTGTTGAATATCACAAAAAACAGCAAGTTCTTTTACATTTGATAGTCTTTCAGTGAGGCACTTAGAAAATGCTACCTATTTTTAAAAAATCTGAAATACCTCTAAAGATATGTCAAAAGATCACCTTGACATGAAAACTGAAACTAAAAAGAAAAGCAGATTACAGTAATGCATTATCTGGTAACTTCTACAATAGATAATAAAATGACATCTATGAACTATTCAGGCATGTTACTTTATTTTCTTTAGTTACGAATTTTAAAAATTCTGAGTTACAAATGTTTCATATTTGAATTTTACCACTAATAATAATCCATAAGATAAAGTTGACAACAGAAGAAATTTTAAAAATTAAGGAGCCTTGCTGGCATGTTGTTGCATTCCTGTATCCCAGCACTCAGGAGGCTAAGGCAGAAGGATTGCTGAGAGTTCAAGGCTGGCCTGGGCTACATAGTGAGTTTGAGGCCAGCCTGAGCTACATAGTGAGACCCTGTCACCAAAAAAAAAAAACAAAACAAAAAACAAAAAACAAAAAAAAAAACAGTAGCCTAATACATTTTATTCTCTTTGAAATTGAACACAGAAAGTGATTCGTGCAAATCAATTATCTACCTCACAAGGATTATATAATAGTTTACATTTTAAGTATCTTGTTCGTATGTATCAATTTTTCTACCATAACACTTTTGAAGTACTAATTTAGGTGAAATGCCTAGTGTATAGTAGAGACTCAACATATATTGCTCAGGTGATAAAGATGAATCTTCTCCCAAAAAGATAATGGAAAGAAGCATCAAGTCTTCTTATGATACCACAGAGTAAATAATTTTTCCTTCTCAATACATGAGATAGACTTCCTTTGAATTCTGTAAATATACCCCTGTCTTGGATTATCAAAAGCCCTTTACCTTTATCCAACAATCTGCAAAAATGTCTTTAATCATCTGGGAGTTAAGGGAACATAAGAAAGTTGGTAATGAATTTTTAATGGCATTATACCTTTCTAATAAATTCTCTTTAAATTATCTTATTTATTACAAAAATATGAAGGTTAAGTCAAGTGAGAAATTTCCAACACTTCAATTAATATACTTTACTTGGTTTGCTAGTATTTAACTCACCCTCTCTGTTGGGAAATTTTCTTCTTTATATATAGTCTTAACCATGGACAGCCTTAAGTCAGCTTTCTTGCACAATTACTTTGGAGAGAAAAAAAGAGAATTTGGCAGAATATGCCTTTGTACAATAAATGTTAATTGTCTACACACTAACAAATATAGATTTTATTTATATTATCAGAAGAACTTCTTACCAACAATTCATTTTAGTTTTAAAAGTATCCTTCAGTGTCACAACTATCATGAATCCCAGGGGAAGCTTTTTGGTCTCAGCTGTGAGGAGCAACTAAGTGCAGATACTGAAACATTGCATGGCTTTTGTGAAAGGAATCTGGAAATGTTTGTCTGTGCTGTCTTTATCAATGACTAGACAACTTACTTTATTCAGCCATCACAGAATCTGCATTTGTAGATTCCAGGAACTGGTCCAGCTGGCAGCCTGGAACTCTATCCATGCTAAAATATCTGATCAGTCATTTAGTATTGAAAATGATGGCCCCAGGAGAAGGTCTCATATCAAAGAATCTCTTGAGTTTATCTTAAGTAAAACCAATATTTTTGAATTATGTACTGTAATTAACTCTAGAAGCATAATGCTGGGAATAAAATAAAACAAAATGTCCTCCAAAAGAAAAATACTCTATCTATTGAAATAATAAGTCTATTAGAGTACTGGACATTCTTTCTGAACAACATGGCAGGCTAATTCTAAACAAAGTTGAGATCACAGCCTGTTTATACAAAAGAATTGACTTTCAAGGAGTAACAGAATTCCAGGCATAATTTTCTCCCTATGACTAGTTTTATGGTATGTTTAATTCCATGAAATCAAAGTAATTTAAGGCCATTTATGAGAGTCACTAATCTAGCACAGCAACAATATTAATAGTGGCTATGAGCAGGGAGACTCTGAAGTTAGGTCGCCTTGGTTTGAATTCATCATTCTCGAGATGCTAGCTACATAAATCTCCCCATTTTTCAGTTTTCCACCTGTGAAGTGATTATAGCAATAGAATGAACACTTTCCAAGTTAAAGAAACTTAAAGTTACACAAACATACATTATAAAGCCCTTAAGACAGTACCTGATGGAATAAGTGTTGATCAAACTTGTTTAACGTTATTGTAAACCATAATATCAATGGATACAAATTACAAAAACATCATGATATTAGCAGCTCATCTGCCTCAAAAGTAAAACTAAAATCAGAAGCAAAATACCCTCATAACACATTTAAATAAAAATGTAAATGTAAGCATAACTATAGTTGTGTCCTAATTTCTTCTTATTCATTTACCTCAAAACTTTGGTATGGCTAAATAGATAAGGAGTAAATTGAATACCTGACTTATTCTTGCCTACACATGTACACATATATTACAGGGGAAAATACTTCTTTTTTAAAAAATTCTGTTAGAATGTTTTAATTATCATAAAAATCGACTTCCTAGTTACTTTCAGGAAATGCAAATCAGTATCAAACATCAATCATAAAAGCTAACTCATTGACTTCAAAGGCATTTCCCAACATTAATTGCATTTTAATTAACTTCATCAGTTTTAGCTACTCTATACAATGCATCGGTTCTTTCAAATATAAGGGAATGTCACTTACAGTTAATTTTATTCTATCTAGCTCATCAGGATGCATCTTGAGAAAAACAATGGTCTACTAGTAATAAATGCCATTAAAATTGTTTCACACCAAACAAATTTTTGCATGCTATATAGTAATTTAGAACTCATGCATCTCTGCAAGCACTTGAGAAGATATAAAGTTTTTCTTTGAGAAAGTTACTACATTTGCTGTAGGTAACCCCGCTGTCATGGCTCATGTTGCAGCAGTGAGCCTTTTGCCTAGGCGAGAATGAGAACTGGTGTCCTTAAGCAACCAAACCAGAAAGCCATTTTGCTCTCCACATATTTGGTATATGAAATATATGGTTTTAAGTTTACCACAGGAGCACAGAACAACTGCTCTAGACTGAGTGAAAATGATCATGTTCTAACAGTGAACTAGAACCTCATAATGGATTTCTCAAGACATTTGACATTAAGAGTATACCAACTTTCTGCTTGACACTAAATTTTATCCCTATATTAATGAAAATTATCAAAAAGAAAATTACGCAGCCCTTGATGATTAATTCAACAGTCGGCTAAGTTATGATTTCTTATAATGGCCTAAAATTTTATAGGTCAAAAAAAAGTACTCTTTTGAAAACTTGAAAAACCATAATTGAATAAAACTTTATGTGTTATCCAAAGTACTTTAAAAATGCACTTGCATAATAAAAATGTTCCTTTAATTTAGTGCTAGAAAAGTTGCTCTTTATGAATCTAGTACACATATTTTCTTTGATCACCCAATGAGAGTTGTATGCCCCAAGTGTTTCCTTTGTGCCTTAATTGTTAAGAAACAATGATATAATTCATGTGAAGTGCCAATGCTGGGCACAGCAAGGCACTGAATTACAGTCAGGTCCTATCATTAGCTTTTATTAATAATCATCTCTTAAATGCCAGGTGACATTTTCTTCATCTGTTGTTAGAGATGTCTCTGTTATAATTTTAAACTTTTTTGAACTGTTCTATTTCTCTTTATTTAACTGTTTAGGTAACCCCAAAAAATTCTAAGTTCAAACCAAAAGTTTTAAAACAAATAAGAATTCAGTATGATATTTGTGATACCAGTAATAGCAGAGAAGCTTGTCTTACACTAGTAAATGAGAACTGATGACAAAAATACACATACAGCTATGATTAAGTGTATTAATTTTTCTACTGCAATAAGAATGTTTACCCAAATTTAGTATATAACCACATTTTAAATTTATAGTTAGACATAGTGAAAAATACAGTAGGTCAAACTAATTGAGAGTTGTGGAGCAAGGCTAATCTAATAAACAAAAGGTTTGAACTATAAAATATATAATTAATGTACTTGTACTTCTTTAAGGACCATGAAGGTAAAAGTCAAGTGAGTTCTAATGGGACATAGCAACAAAATAGATCACGGCCACAGGAAGCAAAAGCCAAGTCACAAACTGACCAACTTGTGCATAGGTACAAGATGCTGAGGCTCCTTCCTTTGGACTCAGGAAGGCCACTGCAGGATGATACAGTGGCCCAAGGCCTGCTGGACTGAGATGGAGGCATTTCTGTATTTCTGGGACAGGCAGGGTCTCTAGGCTGAGAATACAACCTTTTGAAGACATTATATGAACTATTTATAATTTCACTACTACTCTAATCATAGTAAATAGTTCTGAAATCATGCACAATTAAAACAGAGAGAAACCTCATGAACCACACAGCTAGGACTTTAATTTTGTATCTGAGGAAACTGAAGTTCTGAATGGTCAAATGAGGTCACACACCTGGCCCTGGTGTAAAGTACTGGCTAGTGAAATAGCCAATGCTTTACACCAGGGCCTGCTAATGCTCAGTTCACTCCTCAGTGCTCTGCTGTCCCTCAAGCATTGGGTGAACAAATGTCTCTATTTGTCTTTTGCTATCCTAGTACTAAGGTTGAAAATTTCAGAACCCAAGAATACCCTCAGTGAAAATTGCATATCCCAAAAATATCCTCAACTGTGAACAAACGAGGATGGCCAGTCAGTCTAACAGAGATGTGAGCTATTATCCACTTCCTATAACTTGTAAAATGTTATCATGGCAAAAATTCACCATACAATAGGCTCGTCAAAACAATTTCAGAACAAGGAATAGCCTTAATAGCAAGAAGCGGTCTTTCTGGTAACTTACTAAAACGGATTGAAAAAATCTGTTTGTTTTCCTATTCAACCTGTTATTATAATACATGACATTTGCCTAAAGTTATGCTTCCAATTCTCCCACCCCACCTCAATACCACCACCATATTAGGACAATCAGATCACTGGTAAAGTCTGCAAAGGGTCTCCTTTTCCTAAGTTGTAACCTGGAAAAATATTTCAAAATGAAAAGGCAGAGTGGAGTTTGACACAAGCCAATTCTGCTTCTGACCAGTTGTCCAAAAAAGCATGGTTTTTCCTAAAGCCATCAATCAACAGGCATACAAACTTACAGAAATTTGCTGCCTTCCAAAGTTAACAGGTAGCAAAAAGTAAGCCCTTTTGAACATTTCAGTTAGAACACACAAAAAGGAAAATGCAAGATCATTTTTCTTTCCTTAGGGAAAAATCAAAGAGAACTTCTAGAAAAGAAGATGCTGCTGTCATCCAGCAGCAAAGGGCTCTCACACTAAAGATCGCGGTTTCCATCCTGGAGCCAAAATCTTTCCGGAGTCTGACTCCTCCCCTCCAGCTTTGGCCTGGCACTGGTGTTTCCTGTAAATTGAGACAGTTGATACTGTCCCTGGCAGCCCAGCCTCTTTTTTCTCATAGTCACTACCTTAACGGGCATAGCCCTGCAGCCACACAGGTAACACTGAGGGTATGAGCTTTAGTTTCCAAACTCAATATGGACACTATCAGAGAATCAAATTCCAAAGTAAGCTTCTCTGCTTTAGAAAGGAAAAAAAGAAGGGAGGAAGGGAGAAAGGCAGAGAGAAAAAAAGGAAAAAGAAAAGGAAAAGAAAGGAAAGGAAAGGGAAGGGAAGGGAAGGGAAGGAAAGGGAAGGAAAGGAAGGGGAGGGGATGAGAGGGGAGGGGAAGGGAGGGTAGAAAATGGAAAAGGAAAAGGAAAAGGAAAGGGAAGAAAGGAAAGAAAAAAGCAAAAGAAAAAAGAGGAAAGGGAAGGAGGGAAGGAGGGCAGGAAGACAAGAAAAAGAAGTGCTTCCTGAAATGATAGACAATTCTGCTTTCCTGATTTCTGGACTCAACATCTCACGGGGAAACGCTCTTCTTTTTGGCAAATGCACACATTGCTCACTCCTTTCCCTCTCTTCCCTCTTTGATTTTGGTCTGAAATTGTGAAGAAAATTTTTATCAAAATTCCATTGAGACTAAAGAAACTACAGAATCTTACTTTTTCTCTTACTTTTTGTTAACTCTTTAAGTCTACATGGAGCAAAAAGATAAGGAACCCAGTCTTTCATATAAAAATTACTTCTCCAGAAAATCTTGCAGTTCCTAGCAACTATCAGTAATGATGCAGCCCATGTTATGCAGCTTCTTTTAAATTTTCTATTTAGAAAGTTAGAGGACTTCCACAGAACACTAATGGTATGAATGTCCTGGATAAAAATAACATAAATTGTAAGTAATGCACCTTCTGCAGCTTGGAAAGATAAAATTATAATTTCAATCACAAGTAATCTCTAGTTCCATTCCCCCAGATCATAGTAAATCTCCCATGTGAACATTTGCACCTCTGAGCCTTACTGATTAAATCACAGTTCCAGAGGCTGCCTGCCTAAACTAGTTTTGCAGACTTCCTTTTCCACTCGGCATACAATGTGATATTCTAAAACTATTCGTTTAGTTTTGTGTTGCTGTTGCTGGGTTTTTATTTGGTTTTGTTTTGTTTTAGGGAGTCTCTTTGGAAGGAATGTTGAATTTAAAATCTGAAGACTTGCATTTGAAACCTTCTTCTCTCACTAATTCCTTGAAATTGAACAATTTCCTAATCTTCTCTGCACAGCAGTTTCCTATCTAGAAAATGGCAATAATGACACAATTACATGGGTTTATTGGAAAATTACTATAGCACAGTAAAAGTGCTGGCATGCAGTAGTTGTGCAGATAGTCACAGAATGTAAAAAAGGAACAATCACCTGAAAATAAAAAAAATTGTGTGCCTATCACCATAGTATGAACATAGAGCAGGACTAAAGAATGAGACCTTGACCTTAAATAAATTGCCATCTCTTATAGCTAACATCCATGTGTGCCTATAATGTGGTACATGGTCTAATATGTATTTAACATGCATTATTATACTTAACTCTCATAGCAACTGTATGAGGTAAATATTATCATAGCCATTTTGTAGATGTGAAAAACAATGCTTTGAAAAGTTAAATTGATTTCTCAATGTCACACAACACATAAGTGGGAAAGCTAAGACTGGAGCACAGACATCCCTGTCTTCAGAGCACTCAGTGTAAGCTGAGGACTCTGCAAACACATCGACACATGCAAACACACACATATGCACAGAACTAACCATATTCAAGAAAATTCTCCACTCCCATTCAGGACTCAGAGGGTTAAAGAGAAGGAGACAAAATAGCATAAACAGCTGGTTCCAAGGTGCTAGTTGCTCTTCTGTGATGCCATTTTGTTTTTGCTATGCAGCTGTAGCATAAAGTTTTTGTTCTCCCAAGAAAATACTGAACTGAAAAGATAATTGGTATTCAAGACACACATGTTTTCTACCAGCAAATAAGAAGAAAGCACAACAGTATTCTTGAAGGATGCTGATTTTTCTGTGTTTTGCAATTCTGCATTTTCAAAAATGACATCTGTTTTGTGGGTGACTAAAAACTCTGGGGGAAGAATTTGTAAAAGGAAATAAAATTGTGTTTCTGAGCATTTTATTTCTTAGTGTCTTCAAATGATATTTGTTTAGCTGGTCCATTTTCCCAGAAATATTGTCAAGGCAGAAGTTTTTCTCTTTTCTGCCCACACTTTTGACAGGTTTGAAATGATGCTTCAGTGGCAGATGTTTTAAAATTTCTTTTAGCACTCTTCTCCCATGTATCAAATCATCTTTCTCTTGAGCACTCAAAAAAACTGTGCCTTCTAGGAGCATAAATGAATACAATATATCCCATTAATATCATGATTTTCTAGGAGGAACTCAAAGTATTTTACTGTCTTCACTTTTCCAGGCTGTTTATTTTTTTGCCAGTGCATCAACAAATACAAAAATTTAGGAGAGCCATTTTTTTCATTCCCATATCTTTGATTTATCACTTCCTATTCCATAAATTTCCACTCTCTGCTTCATACAAATAAAAAGGTGTAGTAATTCATGTACCTTGTCAACCAAATTCCAGTTTTATAGTTAGTTGAATATTAAGTAAGGTCATCTGAGGAAGTCCTTTCTGTCCACAGTGCCACATCTACTTGAGCCCTCACTCTCAAAAATTGGTACTGGTCATTCTGCAAGAATTCCCTTACCATTCCAGTTTCCAAGTTACAATTTGCAGAATCAGCACTCTTCAAGGTAACACAAGCTCTTAGACTGAAGGTGTGCATATTTCTTCCCTTGCCTTAGCTCAAAATTTATGGAACCATACATCATGTAGAAATGAAACATAATGAATATTTGGGAACTTTCACAAGGCAGAAATCTTCCAAGTTGTCCTGATGATTTAGTGCTCACTTATCCCATAATTCATAAACCACAAGCCATGTTTGCTCAACACTTCTTTCCTGAAATTATATATATAGTATAAATAAATACAATTTTTCTTATGATATCTTAGTCATATACAGTTCAACTCTTTGGTTTTTAGGTATTGACTAGCCAAGCCAACATTCATGTCTCAATGTTTTCTTCACTGCAGTGTTTCTGGCCTATTCGATATCTATTGACTTATGTCTGCTCTTTAGAAACACATAGTAGGTCAAATTTCTCAGTCTAACTTATATACTGGATAGCTCTATTATTACAAGCCTGGAAACAATAAAACCATAGATAAGTGTGCTAAGGAAAAAGTAACATACCTCAAAACCAAAATTTAAATACAAGTCACAAGAGTAACAAATTTCTCAGGAAATTGATAAATTGAATAGTACAGTCTTCAATAAGGACCTAGATTTAGCTTCAGTCTATACCTTTAGAATGGCCCCCAATGTATCCAGCAAATCTCTTTTTATCTAATGGGAGACTAGACCAGCTTCCCATTGCAAAACTTGAGTTATCACAGGGCTGCTCTGTTGAAGGAAACCCCAATAATAGAAGCTCTGGTGTAATCCAAAGCGTAGTCCCACCTATCCTAAGTGAGGCTAAGTTGCAGGTCCGAGACCCATTTTAAATCCTAATTAATCATGGGAAAAGCTAAAGTGGGGACAGTGGCCTTTTCTTTTATGTTCACATATAATGCCATGTATAATATCCTTCTTTAGACAAGGTAACCTGGGGGCATTTAGTCAATCTATGGTTTTGGATAGTTTTATTTGCTCTTTTTGCATCTGTATTGGTTGATTCTGTGTTCCCCCCAAGGACTCGCAATTTGGACGGGACTGAGTCTGGCATTTGTGATTGGTTTGTTGTCTAGCTCTGGGATTGGTGATGTGAGTGCTGCACCCACCCAGGGATAGAGCCAACACTCAGGGTAAGGAAGAGAGGAACTGGGTTCTTACTTTCCTCTCTCTCTCTTCTGGGGTTTGCATGCCTTGCTGTTTGATGGTGGCCATCAATGCCTGCCCTACCACACCATGCTGCCTTGAAGCCAAATGAGTATGGACTGAAATTCCCAAGAAACTGTAAGAAAAAAACCCTTCCTTCCCTAATTTTGGGCATCAGGCATTTGGTCTCAGCATTGAATGAAAAGTAACTAAGACAGAATTTGATACCAGAGGAGTGGGGTCATTGTTGTGGCTAAACCTGATCACGTGGTTCAAGAGCCTTTGGAAATGACTTGTGGGAAGAGTTTGGAAAGGTATGGAGATGTTGCCTGGATGCATAGAGATGGAACCACTTAGGTTGCACTGTATGGGAGATTCTGGTCAGAGCTCAGAAGACCAGAAGGCTGATAGAAAGCCTGCTGGTAAAGACAAAGCTCAGGATGTATCTGCTGGGAAGAAGAACTGCATTGGTTGCTGGACTCCACACAATGTGTGTTACAGCTTGGCAGAAAGTTTGTCTACATTCTGCCCATGCCCAAGACTTTGCCTGAGGCTGAGATTAAGAGCAATGGATTGATTAGTCTGGCAAAAGAAATTTCAAGGCAGCCAAATGTTGAAATGGTGGCCTGGCTATTGTTGAGGGCTCTTAGCCAGATTTATGTTGAGAATCAAGAGCAAGGAGCCCAGCATGGTGATTTAAAATGTGAGTTTGACCAGGAAGGTGGGGACTCTAAAGATCGAGCTGAGACCTTGATTGCTGAGAACAAAGACAAGAATAAAAAAGATGGCCTGGAGGCATCCCGGGAAGCAGTGGGCCTCCACCTTTTGCAGCCTCAGGCCTTCAAAGGTGAAAGAGTTTGCTCAGAGGAAAAAGCCGCAGAGTACCATGTTCCAGAGTGGTGACAGAGGCCACAGGAGGTTTCAAAATAGCGACAGCCACACCAGGTTACAGAATGGCAGTGGCATAGAGTGCCTGTTCCTCACAATCAGGTTCAGAGTGCTCAGAGGTCCAGGCAGTTGACCCATACAACCAAGAGAGAGGAAAGCCTGGCTACTGCTCCAGCTGGCAGCAGACCTTTGCAGCACTCAATGGTGCTGGTTTTAGGTGCAAGGAAAAATGCAGATTCCAAGGCTAAGGCAGCTTCCACCCTGCCTTCAGAGGGCAAGGTGTAAAGATGTAAGGGTAAAGCCAAAGTACATGAATCATCCAAGGAAAGCTATGAAAGTTAAGACCCTTGAAAGTTCTGTGGGGGGTAGAATTGCTCAAGCCTTTTGGAGCTTGCAATCAGATTGCTTCAGATGCTGATCAGAGAATTCCAGGACATAATGTTTGCCCTGCTGGACTTTGGACTTGCTTTGGTTCCAAAGTATTGTATTCCCCTGTTTGTAACTTTCAGAATGGTAATGTTTATCTTGTGCCTTTATATGTTGGAAGTGTTTAACCTCATTCTTATTTGTACTGGGGGGTTACAGATAAGAGTTTGCCATAGATCTTAGAGGAGATTTGGAATTTAGACTTTTCAGCAATGCTGAGACTATTAGGACTTCGGCAACTCTTGGAGATGGACTAAATGTCTTTGGTATGAAGGATATACATGAGTCCTTGGGAGGCCAGGGGTGGAATGTATTGATTGATTCTATGTCGCCCCAAGGACTCACAATTTGGATGGGGCTGAGTCTGGTGTTTGTGATCAGTTTGTTGTCTAGTGCTGGGATTGGCAATGTGAGTACTGCACCTGCCCAGGGGTGGAGCCAAGATACAGTGTAAGGGTGAAAGGAACGTGGGTCTTCCCTCTCTTGCTCTTCCACCCTCTCTTGCCCGTGCTCTCTCTTGCCAGTGTGCCTTGCTGTTTGGCAACTGCCATGAATGGCTGCCCTGCCACACCATGCTGCCTTGGAGCCAACTAAGTATGGACTGAAACTCCCGAAAGCTGTAAGAAATAAACCTTTCCTTCCCTAATTTTGGGCATCAGGTTTTCTGTCTCTGCAGTGAGTGAAAAGTAACTAAGACAGAATCCTTTTTACAACCTATTTTTCCATTTTGTAGAATAGAAAATTTTTATTAGATGTTGCTTGTAATTTAGTTTGTTGCCTATTTATTCTTCCAAACTTAAACAATGTCACTCTTTTCTTTTTTTTTCAATGTCACTCTTTTCAATTTCCAAATCTTTTTGAACCCCTAAGTCTTATTTTGAAGTTGCATTCTTCCCGTATACATATCTACTTAGAAACTGATCATGAATAGCATGGTCTCCCCCTGCCTTTTCGAATCTGGAGCCCCAAGGTCCATTTCAAATTTGAAATCCTTCTGCTAGCCATCTGAGATATCATTCAAAGATTATGTTCTCTTCACTCGGGAAAGTCCCATAGCTTCACAGAATGCACCACAACATATTAGGTTCAAATAAATGTGCTGCACTGTTCCAGTCAGAAGCCAGCTTTCATAGCAATAAGCACAGAATTAGGCACAAAATAGACATCTCAGAAATATGTGCCAGATTAAGCACAATTAGACACAGAAAAATTGGAAATGAGCATAAGATCAAGAAACTTTCATTTATTCATATATTCACCCAACCATGTTTATAAAACACCTAAATTGCAGTGCTGGGCAAGGAAGAAGCAAAGATATGTCATCATTACTTCCCTCTAAAAGTCTAGTGGAAAGAATATAAGCATAAAAAAAGAAAGACATTAACATTCCCCTACAGGTTCTGTATAACAATAATTAAAGGGAATATATGGGGCACAATGAAGACAATGGTCAAGGATACCTGGACTCAAGGTTGACTTCTTCAAGGAAATGATGTTGTAAAAGTGGGTACATATTCCAGCAAATACAAGTTGTGATCAAACTATGTAGTGAAGTTTTTTTTAATTACTACAGTAAAAGGTATATTACCATTGACATACCTCAAAATACATTTCTTTCCTTAAAATGCACTTATTCCACTGTACATGACATTTTCTGAAGCAGTTCTGGAAGTCCTATTTGTAAATGTCTTTATGATCAAAAATACCGTGAAGGCTGCTCTTAAGTTCCAGCCAACAGAAAAAGAGGCTCATAAAAACAATATGGGGTGTCCTCATCTGTGTTGTTCACTAGATCTGGTACCCCGCAACTTCTGGTTCTTCTTCAAAATTAAAATGACTATGAAAGGTAAATGCTTTGAACTGATACAGGAAATGCAGGCAGACACAATAACACAACTAAAGACACTCATGAAAGAGAACTTTCATGACAAATTCTGAAAGTAGCAAGAATGATGTGATGAGTGTGTTCTTACTGAGGTAGAATATTTTAAAGGAGATTAGTGGCTGTCTTTGTTTTTTCTCTTGTTGCTGAGACAAAATACTTGATGCCCAAAATTAGGGAAAGAAAGGTTTATATAGTTTATAAATTTTTAGAAGTTTCAGTCCATAGTCAGCTGGTTCCAAGGCAGGGTGGCATGGCTGGGGGACAGCCATTCATGGTGGCCACAAGTAACAAGAGTGAAAAGGGCATGAAAAGGGTAAGAAAGTGGGAAGGCAGCCTTCTTCCTTCCCTTATACTGTATGATGGCTACCCACTCCTGGGTGGGTGCAGTACTTGCACCACCAGTCCCAGAATCAGACAACAAACTAATCATAAATGCTGGATTCAGCTGCCTCCATGACCGCATGAGACTTTAGGGGCACATTTTAAAAAACCACAACAATGGTAATGTGTTGTTTAGTATAACCTCAATATTCACTGTAGTTTTCCATCATACTTATAAGTGGAGAAAAAAATAAAAAACATTCTGGACAATAAAAGTGGTTTGATCAAAGTCAGAAAATGAGTATAGTTGGTGTGAGTCAGGTGCTGGCTTCTTCAACAAGCATCACCTAAGAAATTATGATGACAGGGAATATAAAATCATATATCAATAGACATTACTCACCAATTTAGTTCTCAAAGGACTTGCTCAGAAGTATTTGATAATAGGTAAAATATCTCTTTTACTTTGGCATTTCATGGGACAGATGTTTGCTTCACATTCCTGAGTGACTGTTCTAAAATATAAATCTGTTGGTATTACTTCTTAGTTTGTAATTCAAATCCATCAGGGCCATCTCACTACCTAGAGAACAATGCCTGAGTCTTTCCTATGGCATCCCTGACCTTCCCCTTGTTCTTGCTTCTGGTCTCAGTGCTTATACCCTGACTTCTGATGATGTTAAAATCTATTCTTCTGCTTCTTATAATTGTTATAAGATATTCAATTTTAAGACATATTGAAAAGTTTCTTCTGAGAATATACAATGAGGTAAGATTTTTGTTCTAAGAAATGTAAGATCAATAAAACTATCGAGTGAAATGCCATAATGTTTTCTATTACCTGTGGAATGTTGCCTCATAAATATAATTTCACCAAAATAGTTCAAAGTTAGAGAAAGTATTAACAAATATCCCATGAAATGATAAGAATACAGACGCTAAACACATCCTAATCCCCACTGCTAGTATATATATATATATATATATATATATATATATATATATATATATATTCCCACACAGGCATTCACAGGCATATGTAAACACACACACACACACGCACGCACACACACACACACACACACACACACACACAGATGTCTCATACCACTGGAGGGCATCCTGGAATCTGTGCATTACCAAAATATTCAGTGATAAAGACATTTTCTTCTTGGCACATTAAAGAGAGAAACTGAGACCAGACAGCTAGTAAGATAAGACACACTCTCCCTTCAGGAGCACATGCTGCTTTGGCAAACACAAATATCACTCACTCACACACATGTACTCAAGCCTGTGCATAATTCTCTTGACAACTCCAACTTAAAACATTAGCATATGAATGCTGAGGCTTACAGTGATATTCACCCACCAAATGGAGTTTATAATATAAACGTAATGAAAAGTATCTGAAAGATTGCTCTTCACTCTGAACCAAGGCTGTCAGAGCCTGTATATGAGATATATGTCATATCTGTATAGAACTCAGTGTAAATATATTCTTCCTACATACGTTCATGGGGAAAAGCTGAGATGGTTAGGACAGCACTAAATTTATACTTCCTTCCTAAATAATACATAAAATAAATGGTTCCAACTTCTCAGCTTTATGCATGTATATCTTTTCCTGTTTCCAATATTTCATACATATTAGGCCAAATGTGATTTTTTTTCAAGGATTTTCTATCTTCATTTTGTTTTGGTTTGATGTCTTTTTCCTCACTGCCAAGAATTATCCACAATGCAGGAAAAAAGATTTTTGAATTGTATCCATAATCTACTCAAAAGACAGAAATTTTTAATATATATTTTTCCCAGTAGAATATAAGCTCCTTAAAGGTAGATCAACGTGCTCACCTTTAAAGTCATGCTATCTTTTAAGTCATCCATCTGAAAAAGCAATAATTTATTATGTCACATGATTTCCCTGGGTTCACACACATGACTCCATTCATGGAGAATGTCTAGTAGGCTGGCAGTTTCCAGCTTCACGCCCATGTCTGGCAGTACTGTAGTTGCTGGGGCTTGGATGAGGTTCCTCCACCACATTCTATGAGGCCTTTCCTCCAGCTGGCCTGACAGCTTTCTCCTACTGCAGCCCTGGGAGAAACCAAATCCTATTATATACCTCTCACACAATATCACTTCCACCAAGTATTGTTGGTCAAAGCAATTCAGAGGCCAGTCCAGGTACAGGTGGGGAAAGTAGGTGCCATCTCATGGTGGGAGGACTGGCAAAGTCAGCCAGTAAAGAGGCACGCATCCAGGGATAAAGGGCTGGGCTGTGGCCACCTTACAAGCAATTTGTTACACCAATACATTCTTTAGGGAAGTTGAAACATACTTTTGAATATCTCATTCATTCATTTATTCATTCACTTATTTAATAAACACTTATCAAGCACCTACGATGTCATTGAGTACCATGTTAGGCTCTAGAAAAAAGAGCAAGAAGGCAGAATGAACTCCTGACTTTGTGTAATTTGCAAAAATTTAAATGTAAAAGTGAAAGAAGAAGGATAGGCAGTGGGTAGGACCTACAGAGATTCAGGCACCTTTCTTAAAGTTTTGCTATACACTTTTAAATTTCTGAACCTCTTACTGGAGTTGTGAGATAAAAGTCAAAATCGTTGTAGAATTGAACCCCAAGAGGTTGAGGCTGGAGCAGAGAATTTCTATCGAAGTCAACATTAGACAGAGGGGTCAGAGAGGTCTGGGTAGTTTTGAGGAATTTGAGGAGAACTGAATGAAAAGACTATCTGTAGCAGTAGGGGCAAAATTAAAGAAAATGACAAGATACTTAGGTCCCATGGACAAGTAACAGCAGGGAGTCATTACCTAAGCTTGATGCTGTTAAAAAAAAAAAGGAAATGTTTTTACCAGAGTTACAGGAGGATTGGAGCTGACACAGTGCCCCTAGCAACATGTGTAGTTATGAAGGTAATCACTGACAGAAAAGCAGTTCCAAAAAAGACAAAATGAAGCAACCCATCAATGTACATCCTCCTGCCCTTTTGTCTCCTGCTTGCCTTTTATTGGTCAAACCCAACCATTAGGCAAGGATGTGATCTTCTACCACCATTGCACTGAGTGTATTATAGTTTGGCCATGTTATCTCTGAGAAAATATAGAGTACTGAATATGGAAGCAACTTGAACTCAAGAGTTATGGAAAACAATGGTGTCACTAGTAAATATTTGAGTTTGAGATGCCTACAGGTTGTCTGGATCTCTAGTGCATAACTGAAAATATGAACCCGGAGCTGGGAGAAGAATACAGTTGAAGATAAAGATGCAGCAATCATCAATTTAAAATGGTTGCTAAAGTCATAAGAATTTACAAATGGCCAAGAAAAAGCATACAGAGAAACAAAAAAAAACAGAGTAAAGCTAAATTTTCAGAAATCCTGACATAATGTAGGCTTATAGATGGGAAATTGTAACAAAGAAAATGAAGTGAATTGTCCCTGGAAGGAATGAAATATGAAAGTTCAAAGAAAATAAAGTGTTTTATGAAATTAATCACCACCATCAAGAGTAATAGATAATTAGAAAATAAGTTATAGCCAGCATAAAATACGTATATACATGTGCATACACATAAGAGAAAGCTGAAGGCATACATATGTATCAAATATAAAACAATTAATAATTAAGAAAGCATGAATAAGAAATAAAAATACATAGAATGTGTATTTTCAAATCCACAAGATGCTATTATACCTATTGTTATCATATTCTATACTGAATGAAATAACTTGTAAGGATATCAGCATATGACTTCCTCCCTAAAGTAATTTCTGTTATACATTTTTTAACTGTTTAGGTCTGTGTAACAACTCATCTCACAGAGGGGACAGTGCCAGAATAGGTTAAACTTTCTTGCTGTGGCAAGTTCAAATTGTGTGGTTTAAGATGAATTAACTGCAATTCTTTCTTTTTTTTTTTTTTGTACTGAGAATCAAACTCAGGACCTCACACTTGCCAGGTAGGCACTGTGCCACTGAGCTAAATCTCTGGCACTTAACTGCAATGCAAGGTATGTAGATTATTATATCATATTTTGTACATTATGTATCGGAGTATGCAACAATTTCCCTTTCAGCAGTTATAATCTACTTTGCTATATATTTCACAATTTCAAATTTAATACTTCGGCCTGGTTGAATTCTCCCCAAAATAGCTTTCCCTTTATAAACTTTTTGATAGTGAAGGAGAGGGTCAAGGGATGAGAGAAAAATACCACATAAATATAAGGAAGTTAGATAAAGCCCCTTGTCTATAGAGATGGAAACTTACTTGACCTGGAGCCTATAGCCCTCTTCAGTCGCTAGAATTCTAGCGATTGCCCTCACAATACCTGCCAATCTGCAAGGATTTTTCGAGAAACTCCACTTAAATACTGCCTTGTTTTCTGCTATTTATGCCTCCAGGCAGGTGGTTCAGCCCTTGCAAGTTTCAACAAAAATCTACTCATTCCAATCACTTGGCCAGTTCTAAAAGAGTTAATTAACTCAAGATATATGTGTATGTTATGAAGAGTTTTATCACATTCCCTCGCCATCTTTTTCCAACCTCCATTCTCTTGCTTGCTAGCCCTTCTTCTCGCACATATATAGTACTCCAGGCTCTTTCCAATTTTCTTCAGACAAAGTAGCTTCCCCTTTTTTCTAGAATCTTAACACTAACAGAGGTAATGATGATTAACTTCTACCAAGCTTTCTTATACAAATTCATTAAACCTCGTAGCAGAATTAAGGCCTGGAAATGGGTGTGAGCCCTTTTTTCTAGAACCAGGAAAGGAGAGATCATACATAGCCTTCACGCTCACAGCACCCCAGGGTTCCATGGTTACATAGCTCACACCAGGTCATATTCTATCTCCTAAAATGTAACAAACCCCAAAATGAAAATGTAGCAGAACAGAAGTTAGTCTTTATAAAAAGCATTAGACATATTCTCCACATGTGTCACATATAAACATTCCAATACAATTTCCCAAGAAAGTATACCTAAGTTACCAGAAAATGTTGGAAATTTGGAAAGAAAAATTAAAAGGCCATGTGCTTCTTAAATTTATTTCCTAAACCCTCAAGTATGTAAATGAGGCAAGAAGTGAAAAACAGCAGGTCAGGTTCCCACTTCTATTGAAATGTTATCACAATTTAACAGACTAGAGAAGGGGCACGCCTGTGATATGCTAATGACTTCAGACTGGGAAATGTGTGAGCTTCCAGACCTTAGGAAAAGCTCATTAAAGCCTTTAGCCTAAGAAAAAATGTTCACTTTGGTCTTTTATGTAAACTAGAACTTTCTTTACCCTTGCCTGTTTCCAGTTCTTCTGTGCAGCAAAAACTCCCTTTACAGTTTGATCTTACATTGTCTCAAGACAAGCTTTATATTTACTTCCTTCCTAAGCATCATTCTCTTTCTCTCTTTCTCTCTTTCTTTCTTTCTTTCTTTCTTTCTTTCTTTCTTTCTTTCTTTCTTTCTTATATCTTTCAAAGATAAATGATCTCCATAGTGACCAGTTACTTATTCCCTATACTCCAACACCTTTCCTTTATTAGACTTTTAATGGTTTGGGTAATTATAATACAAAATAAAACTTACAGCTTCCTCAGTTACATAGTACTTGCAACTATTAACACAGGAAAAAATTGATATTACAAACAGCTGTATTTCAGTAATGGTCTGTGATGTTTTCTTAAATTCTGAAAGTCTTAGCTTTTTGGAAATGAGGAGCATGCTTTTTCAATTGACCTTCAATTATTTGTTTAACTGAGTCTTCTTCATCCTCCTAAATGTTGTTCCTTAGACTAGAGAGTTCCTGGACAAGTGAGTTTCTGTTATGGTTGATACATTTTGTCAACATGAGAAGTTTAGAAGTTTAACAGAGACACTCAGCAGGGAGCCAGGTTTCTTACTTTGTAAATATCCTCATCCTGTGCAAAGGAAGGCAAGGAGATTTGTGAATGCCATGCCCACCCTGGAGGTGGTGTTGGCCTGTGTATAATATAAGGGAGAAAAAGAGGCTTGCTCTTGCCCACTTTTTGCTCTGGCTGCTGCCATGAAGTGTTGCCCTAGTGCTGTGCCACCCCGCCTTGGAACCACCTGATTATGGACTGAAACCTCCAAAAACTATAAGATAAATAAATCTTTCCTTCCTTCATTTTGGGTGTCAGGTATTTTGTTCCAGCAATGAGAGAAAAGTAAAAGTAACCAAGAGAGTTTCTAAATCTACAATCTAACTGTCTTAGTTACTTTTCACTCACTGAGACAAAATACCTGATGCCCAAAATTAGGGAAAGGTAGGTCTAATTCTTACAGTTCTTGGGAGTTCCAGTCCATACTTAGTTGGTTCCAAGGCAGCATTGCATGGCAGAGCAGCCATTCATGGCTGCTGCCAAACAGTGAGGCAAACTGGTGAGAAAGAGAGCAAGACAGGGAAGACACACATTCCTTTTGTCCTTACACTGTATCTCAGCTCCACTCCTGGGTGGGTGCAGCATTCACATCACCAATCCCAGTGCTAGACAGCAAACCAATCACAAATGCCAGACTCAGCCCCATCCAAATTACATGAATCCTTGGGGGAACATAGGACAAACCAAAGCACTCTACCCTGGCCCCCCAAAGACTCATATATATCCTCTATACGAAAGACATTTAGTCTATTTCTAAGAGTTGCCACAGTCCTAACACTTTCAGCATTGCTGAAAAGTCCAAGTCCCAAATCTCCTCCAAGATCTATGGCTAACTCTTATTTGTAATCCCCTGTACAAATGAAAATGAGGTTAAACATTTCCCATGTATAAAGGCACCAGAAAAACATGACCATTCCAAAAGTAACAAATGGGAATACAAAGCACTGGAATCATAGCAAGTCCAAAATGCAGCAGGGCAATCATTAAGTCCTGGAGTTCTATGTTCAGTATCTGAAGCAATCTGATTGCAAGCTCCAAAAGGCTTGAGCAGTTCCACCCCTGCAGCACTTTCAGGGGTTTTAGCCTCCATAGTTTTACTCTCAAGCCCACTCTGCTTGGTTCTCACAGCTTTTTTGGGGCAATCCATGTTTATGGCTTTTTCAAACCTTTGGGTTCTCCACTGTACCCTTGGCCTCCCCCTTACATCTTTACATATTGTTCTCTGAAGTTGGGGAAGAAGCTGCATATTTTCCTTGCACTTAAAACCAGTGCCACACTGATGCTGCCAAAGCCCACTGACAGCTGGAGCAGTAGCCAGGCTTTCCTCTCTCTTGACTGTAGTAGTCGACTGCCTGGATCACTGAGCTCCCTGAACCTGACTGTGAGGAAAAGCTTCTCTATGCCACTGACATTTTGAAACCTGGTGTGGCCACCACCTTTTGAAACCTCCTGTGGCCTCCATCACCACTCTGGAACGTGGTGCTCTGAGGCTTTTCCCTCCAAGTAAATGCTTTCACTTTTGCAGGCTTCAGACTGCAAAGGGTGGAGGTCCGCTGCTTCCCAGGATGCCCCCCAGGCCATCTTTTTTATTTCTTTGTTTCTTCTCAGCAATCAAGGTCTCAGTTCTATCTTTACAGTCCACAGTTTCCCAGCCAAACTCACAAGGTTTTAAATCACCATGTTGGGCTCTTTGCTCTTAATTCACAGCACAAATCTGGCTAAGAGCACCCAACAATAGCCAGGCCATCATTTCAACATTTGGCTGCCTTGAAATTTCTTTTGCCAGACTAATTAGTCCATTGCCCTTAATCTCAGGCTCAGGCAAAGTCTCTGGGCATAAGTAGAATACAGACAAACTTTCTGCCAAGCCACAGCACACATTGTGTGGAGTCCAGCAACCTACGCAGTCCTTCTTCCCAGCAGAAACCTCCCGAGCCTGATTTTTACCATCAGGCTTTCTATCAGTCTTCTGGTCTTCTGAGCTCTGACCAGAATCTCCCATACAGAACAACCTAAGATGTTCCAGCTCTATGCATTCAGACAACATCTCCAAACCTTTCCAAACTCTTCTCACAAGCCATTTCCAAAGGCTCTTGAAGCACATGGTCAGGAATAGTCACAGCAATGACCCCACTCCACTGGTACCAAATTCTGTCTTAGTTACTTTTCACTCGATGCTGAGACAGAACACCTGATGCCCAATACTAGGGAAGGAAAGGTTTATTTCTTACAGTTCTCGGGAGTTTCAATACATACTTAGTCGGCTCCAAGGCAGCGTGGTATGGTGGGGCAGCATTCATGGCTTCTGCCAAACAGTGAGACAAACTGGCAAGAAAGAGAGCAAGAAAGGGAAGACATGCATTTCTTTTGCCCTTTCACTGTATGTTGGCTCCACCCCTGGGTGGGTGCAGCACTCACATCGCCAATCCCAGTGCTAGCCAACAAACCAATCACAAATGCCAGACACAGCCCCATCCAAATTACATGAGTCCTTGGGGGGATGCAAGACAAACCAATACACTAACTTTCTATTGTATTTCCTGAAAGAATGTGGGTCAATTAGGGTTCTCTAGAGGAATATAGAATCAGGGTGGAAGAATGTCTAATGGCTGTATACACCCTAGAAAGCCTGAGGATCCAGTTGAAGGTTGAAAGCCTGCTGCTGACTGCAAAACCTAGTTCAACCTTGTGTTGAAAAGCTGAAGGGTCTGTGTTGGAAGGTTGAAGGAATGAGAAATGAATGTCAATAGTCAATAACAAAGACCAGAGCTCCTCCAAAGAAAAAAAGAGAAAACTTCTTTCCCTTTTTGTTCTTTCCAGGCTATAGGCCTATTGTTCGATGCCACCCATATTTGAGTTAGGGCTTCCTGTCTCAATTTGAGGCCTACATGAGAATCATCTACAGATACACCCATAGCTTTGCCAATCTGCTAGGCAATTCTTAACTGACGTCAACTTGACATACCACAACTGACAATCTTGTGTGTCTGTGACAGAGAGGGAGAGGGAGAGAAACTTTTAAGAAGCATCAATTTAAGTAATTGAGGTTAAATGGTGTGATGATTTACATTTAAAATGTCCCCCAAAAGTCTAATGTGTCCAAAAGTGGATCTTTAGGAAGGCCTTATAACCTTTACAAAAGTTAACTCAAGATGCATCATATACCTAAATGCAAAATGCAAAATTATAACATCTCTAAAAGTTATCATAACTTTGGTGACTTTAGGTATGGTAATGACTTTTCAGGTACAACACTAAGGACATTGTGCATAAAAGAAATGATTGATTAGGTGACTTCATTAAAAGCATCTGCTCTTTTAATGCTAATGTCATTAAATAATAGGGAAGTCAAATATTGGGAGAAAATATTTGCAAAATAAACATTTGATAAAGGATTTTTACCATGTAATAAGAAAGCAAACAGCTTGTTTAAAAAGTGAGCAAAAGATCCTAAACATAGGGTAAACAAAAGTTTAAAATAAAAAAAAATCTTAGAGGACTATCTATAAAGGACTATAATATACTCTTAACAAATTCTTGTGAATCTAGGAAATTCTATGCATAAATATATAGAGTTACACAAATGCCCAGGTCTGTAAGTATAGGAGGTAAGGATCTAAGAAGGTTCTAAGCTGTCACTTCTAATCTTGAGTCTCTGTGTAAACTAAAAGTGAAAGCTAAAATAGAATTGTAACTCGGTTGGTTAAGTGTTCAAGACATGCTTCAGTACACACATACACACACACATGCACGCATGCACACACACACATGCACCCCTTTTGCAAAGACTAGAAGACATATTGGTTCCAAACAATTTAGGCAATATTGCCCCACCTATTAGCTGACCTCCAAACTAAATGACCATTCCCAGAAGATAAAAAATTTAGAATTGGTGCTGAAAAATAACTAAACAAATATCAACAATGGTAACAAAAACTAAAATAATGAACAGTCACAACAACACAAGGTAGAGAGGGAGAGAACCTGATTTCTAGACTAGCCACAATTATTAAGATTTTCAGTTTTAAAAATCATTGCAAGACACCCAAAGAAAGAAACAAACAACATAAGGTATAAACAAGGAAAGAAAAACAGTCAATAAACCTTTCCTTTAAAAGGCCAGATATTGGACCTGCTAGACAAAGATCTAAATCAGATATTTTAAATATTTTAAAAGAAGTATGTAAAGAAGAGAAGTGTGAAAACAATGTATCAACAAATTTGAATGTTAATAAAATAGAAGACAAATGAAAGAACTAATAACCAAATAGAAATGATACAATAACCCAAATATTTTTAAAAATGTATTAGAAAGCTTTTTTTTTTTTTTTTTTTTTT
>RJWM01004078.1:0-14046 GCA_004363535.1 Dasyprocta punctata | reverse complement strand
AAGAAAACAGGTTTAGAAGGGTCTTACCTTGAATTGATAAATGTCATTTATGACAAAATGTAAGGCCAACATTATTCTAAATGGGAAAAAACTGCAATCTTTCCCTTTAAAATCACAAACAAGACAAAATTGTCTACTTTCACCACTCGTGTTCAATATAGTACTTGAAAGTTCAGACACAACAATATGATAAGAGAAAGAAACATAAGGGATACAAACCAAACAAGAAGAGCTCAAACAATCATTATTCGCAGATAACATAATCCTTCACATAGAAGACCAAAAACCTCCACCACATAACTCTTAGAATGCACAAACAAATTCAGCAAAGAAGCAGGATGCAGAATCAATACACAAAAATTAATATCATTTTTATATACCAAAACTGAATTTAGCAAGAAAGAAATGAGGAAAACAATTCCACTAGCAGTCACAATAATAATAATAATAATAATAATAATAATAAAACAACCTAGGGATTAATCTAACCAAGAAAATAAAAGAGCTAAATAATTAAAACTATAGTGCTCTGAAAGAATAGGGGATATTAGAAAAGGAAAGACGTCCCCTTTTCCAGAATAGGAAGAACAGTATTGTCAAAATTATCGTATTACCAAAAAGATATATGTTTTATGCAACTCCAATCAAAATACTAACAGGCTTCTTCACAGAACCAAACTAAACATCCTAACATTTATATAGGCTCAGAAAAGGCCCAGAATAGAAAAGCAATCCTGGCAAAAAGAGCAAAGCAAAAGGCATCACAATCCTGGATTCCAAGTTACATTACAAAGCCATGGTGAATGACTTTGTAATGTAAACAGCAAAAAATATACATGTTGATCAATAGAACTAAGAATGCAGAAACTACCCATTAACCTTCAGCCATTTGATTTTTGACAGTGGAGATAAAAATAAATACTGGGAAAAAAAGATAGCCTTTCGGTTCTAATTTTTTGTGTTCCTTGTATATCCTAGATATCAGTCCTCTGTAGCTTGCAAACATTTTTTCTCATTCTGTAGGTTGTCTTTTCACTCTGTTGGTTATCTTTGGCTCTTATTTAATATAAACCTGTTTATTGATGGTCCTGGGAAAACTGGTTATCCATGTGCAGAAGAGTGAATCTAGAACCATATCTCTCACTTTGTTCTAAAATAAAATCAAAATGGGTTAAACATGTAGATACCAAAAAAATAACTGAATCTGCTGAAAAATAAAATATGTACAACTCTTGAAAGACATAGGTATACACAAGGACTTTTTGAACAGAATCCTAATTACACAAGAAATAATACCAACAATCAATAAATAGGCTTATATGAAGAAAAAAAGCATATATATATTTATAAATCAAATATATATATATAGAGAGAGAGAGAACAAAATAAAAGAGAGAGATAGGGAAAAGGAGGCATATATTTTGTGGAGACAGGAAAGCAAACTGGAGAAGAGGAGAAATGCAGGATAGAGGGAAGGAAAAGTAAACATGATCAAGATGCAATCAGCACATGTTCCAGTTCTCCAAAATGAATGTAATTATTATTTATCACAAACATATACTAATAATAAAAATAAATGAAACATCTATGCTTATTGAGAATTAATTTTATATTTCTGCAGCACTGTTATAAATAAATCAACTTGCAAAATTCTAAAAAAAAAAACTGATTGTAATTCTCAGGACACCAATAACAAAATACCTTACTTGGTAAAAGAAATGAAAACAAAATTCAAATTTAGATTATGATAGGATAAAGCACATTAACACAAAATGATAACATTTGAGGAATTGGGCAACAAAAACAATATAAGATCCAATTCAGTGCTCAACAATGATATCCTTTTCTTTAATTTATTGATGCTTTTAAATATAAAAGTTCTTATTTAAGATTCAGTTCTTTTTTGCAATACATACCTGCTATCATTTTTTTAAACATTCGGGTGTTAGCCGGGCGTGGTGGCGCACGCCTTTAATCCCAGCACTCGGGAGGCTGAGGTAGGCGGAGCGTTGTGAGTTCGAGGCCGGCTTGGGCTACAACGCGAGCGCAAGGCCGGCCTGAGCTACATAGTGCGACCCTGCCGCAAAAAACCTGGGCCAGGAGTTTGGCTCGGCAGTTTAAGCACCTGCTTGGCAGGCGCGAGGCTGTGAGTTCGATCCCTGGTGCCGCAAAAAAAATAAATAAATAAATAAACATTCGGGTGTTAACTTCTCTTCAGGCTACAGTTCTATTCTGTGTACATACCACCTGATTGTTCCATCTCATTCTCTTTTGAGAGCCCTCTGAAATGCTATTGATTGCTGTCTACTCCTTGGGGTTTAGTCTTTAGATTGTCACATGTACAATATAATTTTTCACAACAAAGAATTTTTTCATGATGCTGCCACACATGAGGAAACTAAAGCTCCGGGTCTCAAATTTGCCTCCCTGAATTTAGGGTTTAAGAGTATTTGAGAAAAACAAACAGAATGGCCTGAGATATAGCAAAAGGTGATTGGAGATAGGGAAAACTGAAGTAATCAGGGGCCTTCATGTGTAATGAAATTTCTTGGCTCACAGTAAGCACGTTCAAAATTGATGGAGAAATAAGCTATTTCCATGACAACAAAACAGCTTCTTTGACCATGACAAAGAAGAACTTCAAGAAGAACTTCATAACCACCAAACCAACCCTACAAAGAGTACTACAATTTGAAGAACAATGACAAAAAGAAACTATCAAGTAGGGCAAACAGTTAAACAGAGGGGAAAAGTAGGGAACCAACAGAAAGAAAACATGACAGAAATAAGCCAATACACATCAGTTATAAACTTTTGGATGTGTAGCATGCCAAAAAGATGACTTAGGAACAAAGAAGGGGTTTTACAAAATGTAGGAGGGACTGTCTTATAGGAAAAGAATTAGATTCACTTTACATTCTTTTGAGCAGAAAAATCCAGGATGAGGCTCAAAGATTTCATTAAAAAATACATAAAATATTTCATTAATAGTATTTATATTAAGTGTATGCTGAAACAACACTGTACATAGTTGGAGTTGAATAGTATATCAATTTCACCTGTTTGCACAGTTTTAATTTTATTCTAGAAATTTTAAAAGTACATACACAACTTGCATTTATGCCTTTCATTATATTTCTATGAGAAGGCACTGATCGAAGTTTTCAGCCCCACTGAGATAATCCCTAAGCCATCAAAACCAATGCAATTTTACCAAGAGCTCAGGCACCAAAGCTATCCTATATTTAGGCAGCTTTTACTTGAAATTTTCTTCTCTTAAATTTAATGCTTTTACTGTACCTGTTTCACTGGTGTCACTTGGAGTTTTCTTCAATAAGCAAAATGAGCTCCTATAGTGTTCAAAGAATAGCCCAATAAAGATACATTATCATCCCTTTTTTCAATAGGATTAGATGGGTCATAACAGTATGTCTGACACTAGCAAGTATATACCATTATTTTTTTTCTTCTCAGCTACTTAATGAAATGAATTTCTATCACAGCATCTTTAAAATGTTAATACTCTTACAGCTGTCTTCAAAGACCTATTTTGAACTAAATATGTTATCAATCAAAATACTCATTAAAATTCAATGCAAGCTTACGTGAAGAGAGATTAAATCATTGAGGCATATGGGCTTCTTATTCTACTAATGTGACCTCATTATATCATAATTTGTTATTGCAAAATTTGATATTCTGATGCCATATAATTACTAAGGGTCTTCACATTTCCCAGGTTTTCATCCACCCTGACTTTTTGATCATTTACTAGTTGGGTCTTGGGTTAATTTCTGGTGTTGGATTTGTATTTCAATATGTAACCTAAGAAAGCAATATGCCCTGCAATTCTTTCAGCCTCTGAAGGAACTTGGAGATAGTGCTCTTTAAAGAGACGAGGAAATATTTTGAATTAGTATTTCCTTTAGATACCATTGCAATACATGTTGGTCCAGATTTCAGCATTTCATGATCCTTGCTTGATGATTTATTGGAATCCCCCTTCTGTGCATACGTGATGAAATCAGAAACAGGCAGAAGATTGCTCACAGTGTGGAGTACTTTCTGTCTTTATCTCAGAGAGAGCTGTTAGCAACAAAGGAGATAATAAGGTTGGAAGGAGAAAATACTGAATAAATCCTCATGTCTTTCTTCTCTCCTCACTCTAATTCCTTAATTTAGTTATTCAATTAAACATATTATGTGACTTTCTTCTGCCACTTAAGTAGAGCCCAAGAAAACATATAAGAAGCAATAGAACATTCCTGATTCAGCAATCAGGAAAACATTATTAAAATTTTGATTCATTTTTTTCTTATACAAACAATATCTCAATTTAGAGAAAAATTCAGAATTATATCTGAAAACCTTGCCACATGTAACTTATACCACTATACACATCACTGCTACTTCTTTCAGTTACCAGAGAGGGAGAGAGAGAGAGATAGAGAGAGAGACAGGTAGCAGCTTTTGTTGACAAGGCAGGGCTAAATTTTGGAACCCAGACCCCAGACATGGAGAGGTATTCTCACTTAGATCATGATGGCCATCAGCAGAAGTGACTTAGTTCCTAGTGATGCCATAGGAAAAGTCTCATAACAAAGGACATGAACTGCCTCTCAAATCATCAGCCTCCTTACCTTCAGGTGTCATAAAAGACTTTTTTTCTCCTTTCCTCTCCCCTCCCTTCCCTTTTCTTTCCTCCTCTCCTTTGCTCTACTCTGCTTCCCTCCCTTGACCCCTAAAAAATCTCTTTATGATAGAGGTGGACTGCCAGGAACCCATAATTTCACTGTATGAATTCTCAATTAGTTCTTACTGTTCACCTCTTTTGTCCAGTGCTAGTTACACTGACCTTCTTGTTTTGCTTCCACAGTAAGTGACCCACTACACCAAGACCTTTGTACATCTTGTTCCTTGAGTCTGTAATGCTCTTTCCTCAGATTCTATATGGTCTGTCTATCTGTCTTTCTGTTTCTGTCTCTGTCTCTCTGTCCTACACTCACACACACACACACACACACACACACACACACTCACACAACATACACATGCACTTGAAGCTTTTTCTTAAATATGGCCTCTTTAGGAAAATTCTTGTGACAACCCAATCACAAACTATAGCTCCTACACCCCACACCCACTTCCTCACTTAATCTGCCTCGGTGGCGCTTCTCAACATCTGACAAAGTTCATATATAATGCACTCGTTGGTTATTTCTGGTCTCCCTGGTTTGCAAGTGCAGTCCGTCAGGAAGGAGTCTATGGGCTGGTTTATTGTTGACATGTCATGATCACCTAAAATACAAGGGTAGTTTGTTCAAAGGATGATGATTAAGGAAACAAAAAGAGCATGCATTAATGGTTTTTTGTTATTTTGTTTCAGTACACATGTGAGAGTCACACAAAGAACATTGTTATAAAACTCATGCAGAGTATAGTTTTGGCAACGTGATGTATGTGTACACATCTCTTTGTAAATATGAATACACTATAGTCTAAAATTGTTGGGTTGTTGTGCATATTCCTTCATCCCAGTAAAAACAAATGGTTTTGAATTCACATTTCAGAATGACTCAATTCTGAATAACAGATGACAGACTACTTTTCTATTGTTTTATGCAAAAGAAAGAAAATGTAATACATAGAAACAAAAGGCATCTTATAGTGAGAAGAAATTCCTGAGCTGTCTCACCAGAGCCATTGTGCATTGTAGTAGGACCACAGGAAAACAGAGGAAGTTTAGCTTATGGGGTGATAAACAGCTTTGCATGTCCCCCAAGCAACAGTGCCTGGCTCTGGCCCTCCAAGACATGTGTTTCTGGTGATTTTATAACTAACAAAGAAAGGAAACTTTTCTTTAACACTACATTAAGAACATCGGAATCCTCAAAGAAAAAGCATGATCTTTCTTAGTACTCGCAGGTTTATCTATTATTGTTTGATATCAAGCCTTAGTGCAGAAAAAAAGTAGACAATTTTTTGCAGATAACTTGCAATTCAATAACCTGATAATTATTCACTTCTGCTTAAAGCATTCTTGTAAATATCACTTCAAATGAAGCACTGACTTGATTTTTAATCAATGAAAACTGACATTTGTTGAAAAGGCTTTTTGAATAATTACCTTGCATTCTTATTACTAAAGCGGATTGAACAGAAAATCAAAACAAATGATATTAATTACATTGTAACCTCATTATATATTAATAAGTTCAGAAACCAAACATTGAGTGTCTTATTGAGCTAGTGTAATATTTATATGAAGCTTTGTGATGGAAACCAGCTTAATTCTACTGCATCCATTTTAGTGCTCTGACCTTCGGCTCACTGGATCCATGAATTTGCTCATAGTTAGCAGTGCAGATATTAGGCATGAGTGCTCTGGGTTAGCATCTGAGAACAGAATGTCATAAGAAGTTTATTTTCTCATGTGAAAGGACATGAATCAGGTGATAGATCAGTCATCACTTACATTTAATTCAGAGTTATTAATTGAAACCTTCCCATCTACTCGATGAATTTACAGCAAAAAGTAAAGAAACATCATGTGACTACAAATTGAAATCCATTATTGTCAGTGTTCTCAGCAAACACCCAGGTGAGTACAATGAGAAACTTGAAAGTAAAGAGAAAATCACAGGAAAGGAGATTTCTTCAGGTCTTTATCTCCTGGACTTGGATTGGGACCATCACTTCTTTATACTTGTGTTCTGCCTTAGCACCACATGTTTGCTATAAGAAACCAGAACACTTTGGTGGATTCCTAGCTAGCTGTGGAAACTTTTTAAGTTATATGACACCTCTAGGCATCAGTTTTCTCATCTATAAATTGAAAATAAGAATTATAAGTGGTGTTGAAAAGATTAAAATGTAAGGTTATTATGAAGATTAAAGGAAAGGATCCATATAAAATTCAAAGTACAGTTTCTAATAAGTACAAGGGTGTCGATTCACTTTAGTTCTTAGTAGAATTATAATGGTGAAAGGTCCCTTCTATGGGACCCTTTCCACATGCAAATACAATGTGGGATTCCTAATCAAACTCACTTATGCAACATCTTACCTCCACTCACAATATCCTACTAATCTCTGCACTTACTGTAAAACACCAGCACAGGCAAAGGGAAGTAGTACAGAGAACTGATTAATTGTGGACATAAAGCCCTTGTCTACCGGAATATGAATTACATACAAAGCAGTGAGACTTCACTTATGTAGGCACAATCTAAATAATACTGTCATCCCTGAAGATGATATTTGCAACATCTGAAACATTCCGCAAAAAATCAATGGGCTTGTGTCAGGAGCTGTCCTAGGTACTGAAGACTTCACAGTGAACAGAGACAAGTCATTCAGGGAGCTTATGTATTAGTTGCCAGGGGAAAACTGAGGAAGAAGGAAATAAGCAGGTAGTGCAGTGTTTCTGCTTCTAGGATGCCCTTCACACAGCCACATGGTAGTTTTCTCTGATACCTTCACAACTCTGTAACACATATCAGTCAGCATCAAATTTCCATTTATTTGATTTTCTTATATAAATCCTCAGTCTCCTCCTCCTGTTCCATCTCATTGGCATTACTTGCACCCAGATCTTTGCTCTCTCTTCTCTTCATTACCAGACTAGCTCCTGAGATTTACCAGCCACTGTTCTCAACATCTGCTGGCGTGCCCTCTTCCACTTTCTTAAAAACTCCTACTATACCTACAAAGCTCTGATTCAAATGCTGTGTCCTCCATGAAGTCTTGCTCAGAAATCTCCTTACCTCACAGTCCAATACTAGCAGATATAATTATATGCGATTCATAATTTCAGAGTTTCTTAATTTGGCCAAACTTCTAGTAGATCACTGCCATACTGTCATAGAGTCCATTCATTTGATAAATGCTTATTAAAATGTGTGCTACAGATCAGGCACCATTACAGACACTGGAGATGAAAGAGTGAATGAAGAATTTTAAGTTGCTATCTCAGGAACCCAGCAGTTTGACCTCTTTTCTTGACAATGGAGGTCATGTCTTGGCACACGTCCTGTGCTCAGGATTTATTTAATACCAGCCACTTCACCATAATTTGATCCAGAGAGAACAAGAAGATCAGGTGTGAGCCAAGCCCAGCTCAGTGCATTTAATGCCAGAATCCTCTACTTCAACCAGTTTAATACTGCCCATTCCTTACTTTCTCTTAATTAGAAAAGAAACATTTATACATCTCAGAAGCATTCTTAGTGTTTGGACTTTTATTCCACTGCTTTCAGTTATATGGGGATAAAAATCATCTAGTTCCCTCCAAAGCAACCAAAATTACTTTAATCTCAGTTTTTAAGGGAAAATTGTCATTTTGTATCACCTGTAAGTATCTTATTTAAACATTATTTCCAAGGAATCCTTAGTCATTAAAATAAAATAATTTCTCATCAAAAGAATCATTGTCACCATATCAGATAAAATAACACACACATGTGGCAAAGTGAAAGATGAAGCTAAGATCTTAGCACTCTCCCTTCATTCACTTAATGGCTTCTGTATAACCAACAACATGTTCAGATGCAAGAAAGAGTGGGTACTAGTAAGGGGAGAACTACCTTCAGGAAACACCTGATTAATGAGATTATGGCTATTACTAAAAACAAAAGTATAATAATGCTTTTTTGTCAGTTTAAGCAACCACACAGAATACCACAGACTGAGTGGTTTAATCAGTAGATATTTACTTTTCACAGTTCTGGAGACTGTGAGTTAGAGATCAAGATGTCAACAGATAAGGATCTGGCAAAAGCTTTCTAACTGGTTTGGAGCAGTTTTTTCTCTTTGTATCTTTTCATGGTAGAAAGAAAAATCATCTTTTATATGAGTATGAGGGCACTACAGTTATAATAGTTATACACAAAATTATATACAAGAAAAGCAGTTCAATTCTAAACAAAACATTGAAGCAATAAAATTGTAGTCATGCATTTTGAGCTGGTTGTACAGGTCAGTAGTAGAGCATGTGTTTAACATGGACAAGGCCCTGGGTTTAATTCCCAGCAGAAAAAATCAATAACGTCTTCCATTTTCACATATTCCATCTTCTGGTGGACCATTAAATAGATGAGGGCCTTACCAGAATTGTGCTTTATCCTGTGAACACATAATGAGAGCATTTTTGAGAATCAGGCCTTTGAATTTGATTTTTCTACTTATTTTAGGGTAAGTCATTCATTCTATGCATTTATTAGATATTATTAACATCTTTTGCATACCAGACAGTGTATCTCAGTCCCTGAGAATACAAAATACAAATCATCATTCTTCCTTTTAAGAAACTTGCAGTTTAAAGTTAAAATAGAGAAGAAAACTATTATATCTCAATATTCCAAGAGTTGTGTTACAGTTAAGACCATGGGCTTTGAGGGAGGCCAGGGAAGCTTTCCTGGAGAGGTGAGGGCACAGCTGAGGGAAAGTTAGAGGAAGCACATTGCAATAATGCAAAAATAAAGTCCTAAAAATTTCCAAAGTTTGGAAGATGACTAACTATTGATACAGGTATAAAGGGGAAGGAAGTGAGAGATGAGGGGCAAAAGCACTAGTCAATTATTCCAATCTTTTTCTTTTGAGTCCCTTCATCTCATGTTCTTCTTTCCTGAATTTAAGAATTTTGACCTTGATATCAAGTAAACTCTTGTCTTTCCTGAGCAGTACTTGCCTTCTTAGGGTCACAACAAAGTCTCTGAAACCTCTGTCACCCATGCAATGAGATATTGGCATCCTGGACTCAGCATCTTGGCCACAGTTAGCTACAAAGCAGTCAACGACTTTACATTGGATGAAATTTTAAGGTAAGCCCTTGGAATAATGGCCTTAGTTTCATCTTATCTGAAAATATAAATCTCTACAAATCTTTGAAAAAATGACCTACAGATAATTTAAATAAAATAATTCTTTTACACCTTCTGACTTTATTCTATTTAGGTAAGTATAAAATTATTAAAGTAGTGTTTTAAAGACAAAAATATGAGGTTTTCTGCTCTGGACAGGGAGATATGTAAGAATTGGATTCACCTGAAAGTCCTGCACCCAAAACTATAAAAAATACTGGAGAAAATAATGAAGTAATGATTTTGAAGAATCTTAAAAATCAAGCAATAAGTGACAGAGGTCCCTGAAAGGCTGGAAACAAGTGAGAAGAGCCCTGCCACTGCTCAAGTTTGCTTCCTTGAGAGATTTCCAAGCCATGGGAAATAAGGGAAACCAGGAGGAACCCAGGAGCTCAGAGGTGAGGAGATGGAGATGAGAGTAGAGGAGAAAAATATGTCCAGGATTTGAAAGAGAGTCCAAAAGAAGATTGTTGCACAAAGAGAGAACTCTAGTGATGTGCAACGGGCCCCCATGAGTGTTCACCACAGCACCATAGAGCAGTCCTGAAAAAATAAGCAGAAAGAATACGCAGAGCTCACACAAGAATAAGAGGAAAGGGTCCAGAAGAGATTTCCTGGATAGGTGAGAGCAGTGCCCTCCACTCTGCCCCCTTTCCCCTGTCAGACCAGAAATTCTCAGGGCCCATGAAGCAGTAGAACCCAAAAGGGTCTTGCCTCATTCATGGGGTAATACTCACTTTACATTAATTGCAAGTGTGATTTCACCTAATGAAGGTTAAAATAATTTGAAGGTGGCCAAAAACATATCTCAAGATCAGCAGGAATAAAAAAATGTACTGAGCACCCAAAAATATAAAGTTCACATCTTATCAAAAAACAAAGCAAAACAAAACAAAAAAGCTAGAAAATACAAGTCATAAGGAAGAGAAAAAATCCAAAGTGAGTCAGAACTGACATGTTAGAATAAACTGACAAGGACATCAACTCGGTTACTATAAATGTGTTCATTTCTTGAAAAAGCTAGAAGAATAGGGACATTGAAGATATTAAAAAGATTCAAATTTAATTTCTAGAGATGAACAACAGCATCAGAGATACAAAAATATACTGAGTGGCACTTACAACAGACATGAAAGTGGAGAAAAAAAGAACAATATACTTAAAATATGAATGAAAAAACCTAAAATGCAACGCATAGAAAAAAGTACAATGAGAGCATGAGAGAGCTGTGCAACACCTTCATGTGGTCTAAAGTTTCTGCAATTGGGATTCTTGAAGAAGAGGAAAGAAAGGAAGTTGTGGGGGGAAATGTTCAAAAGTTAATGACAAAAATTTGATAAAAATTATAAACACATAGCTGGAAGAAGACAATAAGTCCAATAAAAGCAAAAAGAAAACTACATCACAGTGCATCTCAATCAAGTTGATAATGACAAGAAAACTAATACTCAGAGCATTAATCAGTCTTCCTCTTCATTATATAACAAGTTTGTGGTGGGTCTATTTACAATGCAAAGAATTTACTTATGCCTTTAAAAAACACAGAGAGAGATTGGCAAAGAATGGACTGAAAATAGAAGAAGAAAAAATAACTAGGTAGATAGGCTTTGAGCCAGAGAAGTTGCTGTGACTCCTCTATGAAATGTTGTAATAGTTTAAGCACTAACCAATGTCAGCAAGACCTTGCTCTGAGCCAGCGAGAACTGCCAAACACATACCATGAAGTCAGTACCACGGACCACTGGGAATACTCATTTCACTATATCACTGCCCATTTTCTTCAGTTGGCCTTCTTCTTCTCAGGCCTTAATTTGTTGATCCTTGGGATTACTGAATTGTTCGATGTGGTCTTTTGAATCTTTTTGTGGTCATTGGATTTTCTCCTGATCTGGAAAAGGAAGAATTATAGGAGTAGTGTATGTATCATTTCCAAAGCTCCTAAAACAGCTTATTACTTATTACTTCTTTGACTTATCTTTTGTTTGGAAAGCAGACATTTTAGGTACTCCTTCAATAGTTACCATTAATATATTTGAAAATGTTTACTTTCTTTTCTTTTTCTTTTCTTTTTTTCCCCTTCCTGATGAGTAACCTTGTCCACTTGTGTGTGTGTGTGTGTGTGTGTGCGTGTGTGTGTGTGTGTGTGTGTTTTATGGAATCTTTTAATTTCCTAACTTGGTTGCATCTTCAGTGATTTCATACATATTTCTTCAAAATAATCACAAATAAAAAAGGACTATAAATAAAAGTCTAAAACTAAATCTATTATTAAGTTATACATACTTCTAGGAGTTTCCCTGCCAGCCCTCTCTCCTCACTCCATGTACACCTCAATATTGTTTTTAAAGTTATAATATTTAAAACAGAATTTATTCAGCTAACAATCATTCTCTGCCATTGTGAACAAACAGCAAGGCCCACTGGCGGCTATCAGGATGAGGAATGTGACACTTGCCCTAAGAAGTTCAAAATCTAATGACAAAGTTATTTCTCTCTCAATGAGTACTTTCTTGAATTGTTCAGATATCAGAACAAAAGAAAACACCACAAGTTAGAAAATGATTGTTCTAAATCAGTTCAACATTCACTGGCAGAATTCACACCTGCACTCATGGAATCATGCATGGACATGTGTTTTTGAACAGCGTTTTTTACAATTTAGCCTAAACTAGCATTATTGTTTGTAAACTCTAGAACCAAACACTGAAAACAATATGCAAACAATTTTTTTCATTAAGGCTACACTTAACTTGTGAAACTTACAAACCTGGTATAAGTTAGCAGATGAAGAAAAATGAGCACCACACAGCCTGCAAGATTCTCCTTTTAGAAACAAACCTTATTTTAAGGTATAGAGATAATATTTGAATCTGTCTTTTTTTTCTATTTATAAAATAATGGAAAGTAATCTATAACAGACATTATAACACTGTTGCATAATGCATTGTTCATAATGACTTAGAGCACTGAGTTAGCTATAGCTGTGAAAGTCAGAGCATCCAGGGAAAGACAGTACAGCTTGCCTTAAATCCCCTTCTTGACTTTCTCATTTTCCTGAAAATTGCAAAGACAAAATAAATAGTTGTAGTATTGTATGAACTGTGTCTAGAAGAGAAGGAAAGTGCCAAAAAGGACTACTAAATTTATTTCACAATCATTTGTTCTTTCCATTTCTCTGGACAGGTCGGGGTCAGGTCAATAATGCAGTAACCAGAAGCCATGGTTCAGATGACTGAATGATCAGAGTATCAGGGTTGCAGCTCCATTTGTCCAACTCAGTCAGAATGGGACACAGCTTAAAGGATCTGGACAGAAGAATGAGCAGGAGTTAAGTTCTTTGGCCTTGTAAAAAAATAATAATTTCAGGGGAGGAATGAAAATCTACCAGAAACAAGAAAAAGGAAGCCCCTCAGGGTGTGGACAGAGCTATGAACGACAGGGTGACAAGAAGTGCCTGGGGACATTCATTTATTTCCGAAATATATATTTAAAAAGAAAACTAGGTATGGGAAAGTAGTTTATTTCACTTGTTTTATAGGTGATTTCCTGAGAAAGATTTTATTTTCCCCTCTGAACAATTGGATTTCCCTACTCTTAGGAGTCTTTTCTCTCTGTTCTAATAAGAGTATCATATCCCAACTCTCTCCTACAGTGAAAAGCTCTCAACTGTCTGTCAGCATCTAGACTTCCTTTCTTTCTTTTGTTACAAATGTTCTGCCTCTCAAGAGAAGAGATCCTTTTGAGAAATAGCAAAGTGAAAGAAATGGAAAGAAGACTGGCAGGTGGAACAATAGAGAAAGAAGAGAAGGATAAAAGGAAGGTGAGAAAGAAGAGGAGAAGGATAATGCCATACTGAAGAAGGAGGAACAGAAAGCTGCAGCCTACATCTTTAGGAGTTTATTGTTGTATCTCTTCTGGGCTGGGCTTCCTGATAGCTGCAGCCTGCAGCCCAGGTGACAGCCTGCTGCTGCTGCTGTGAGTCTGCCCTTCAGGTGCTCTTCACCATTGTGATGCCTTAATGAAGCAGCGCTACCCTGTCAGACCTCATCTGCAGTCCTGTGCAGACAGAATGAAACCACTTCTATTGACGTCCAGCATATTTATAGGCTGTCTCTCTCGTGCTCTTTCTCTGCTGAAGCTGGTAGTTATCACCTTCCCATCCCTTGTTGTGTTTATTCAGCAGTAC